>JAXCGZ010013727.1:0-60247 GCA_037179515.1 Halocaridina rubra
GAGAGAGAGAGAGAGAGAGAGAGAGAGAGAGAGAGAGAGAGAGGAGAGAGAGAGAGAGAGAGAGAGAGAGAGAGAGAGAGAGAGAGAGAGAGAGAGAGAGAGAGAGAGAGAGAGAGAGAGAGAGAGAGAGAGAGAGAGAGAGAGAGAGAGAGAGAGAGAGAGAGAGAGAGTCTTGATTTAAAACAATGAATCAGATATGGACAGACATATAGATAGACAGATACGTATATAGATGGATAAAAAGATAGATAGATAAATAGATGGAAAGCTAGATAATTAGATAGATAGATATATATGTATATAGATGGATAGAAAGATAGATATGTAAATAGGTAAACAGATAGGTAAATATATAGATGGATAGACAAAAATTTCCCTACATCCATATTGAGTACCCTAAACGTAATGAAATTCATTATTATTATTATTATTATGATTATTATTATTATGTTTATTATTATATACTCAACGTAGATATCACTCGTCATCATTCTCTGATTACCCTAAATTACGGTATTTTATCCAGTGTGTGTGGATATATTTATAATTGTTTGTGTTTTCAGTTCTTTGCATGGATATATTTATAACTGTTTGTGTTTTCAGTTCTTTTAAATTTAACAGATAACTGTATACGTGTACTATAATATCATGGTTAGTTGCATAAAGAAAAAATTTAGTTTTCTAGTCTTGCTTTTGTTAATTGTTTCTTGCGTTTGGCAGATAGAGGTTCATTCTCCTCTTCTAATACCAATTTATACCACTTATATCAAGTGCTCACCGCCACCTCACGCATCCCATACCTGTTGGTCACCGTATAATAGAGTGAGTAGAATGTGTGTTATCTTTTTATATAAAGTGAGTAGAAAATGGTTTTTTTTTTTACAGTGATTCAGGCATTGCATAATGAAAAAAATTTAGTCTTCTAATCTTGCTTTTGTTAACTGTTTCTTATGTTTGGCAGATAAGGGTTCCTTCTCCTCTTCTTATACCCCTGAAGTCACGTGATCACTGCCACTATGTTTGTCCCATGCCTGTTGCTCACCGTATAATAGAGTGAGTAGAATGTATTTTTTTTTTACAATAATTCAGGCGTCGCATAATGATATATTTTTTCTTTTATTTTTTTAGTCTTGCTAACGTGTTTTACATTTAGGCATTGCATAACAATATTTTTCTTTTCTTCTTTTAGTCTTGCTTTCGTTATTCATAATTTTTATTTTATCTTTCTTTACATTTGCAGATAGAGGTTCGTTCTCCTGCATCCTCCTCCTCTGCTACGGCTTAAATTACGTGCTCCCCGCCACCATGCAAGTCCCAGCGTACTGTATAACTGTTGCCCACCGCATAATATAGTACAGTAAAGTATCTTAATTTCTTGCTGTACAGTAAATCTGAATATCTTTTGTATACTCTTAAAAATATATACAGGGCTTTCTGCTTTGTTAAATAGTTATAAAATATGTTTTTACTTATCTTATATCTTTGGCATAGTGTGTCTATGTAAGGTTTGGAATGTATCTATGCCCTTTATCACTGTTTCCTATGGAAAATTAATTGTTTTTTCACGTGATTTTTCATTTACCCAACGCTTCTGATAACCTATCTTGGGGTTATTCTGAGAACAAGCTGTATATATATATATATATATATATATATATATATATATATATATATATATATATATATATATATATATATATATATATATATATACAGTGATCCCCAGATTATCGCGGGGGTCGGGTCCGGTACCTGGCGCGAAACAGGAAAATCGCGGAGTAGGATCAGCCCATATGTACATAGATATTTTAATTTATTTTTACGTTTACAAAGTATAAACTGTATAAACCCTCCCTGTACTGTTAACAAACCACCCTTTACTTCATAAATAACAGCATGCAAGCGTAAATTTATATGACATACTCCTGTATATAGGTATTTTACAATTATTTTTACGTTTACTGTATACACCCTCCCTGCACTGTTAAAAAACCACCCTTTATTTTATAAATAACAGCATGCAATGTAAATTTATATGTACGTGATAGGTAAACTTACCTTATCTGTTATGGTTAACATTTTCCTTTGCCGCTTAGGCTCACTACAAGAAGCCTTAGAAGATGAAGGATGCTTGGGAGGCATTGCAAAGGTTAAAATATGCGAGTAAAAAAATCACAAGCAAAACGTATTAATAATAATAAGCACAACGTGAACAGCGCACACGAGTGAGGCGAGACAATGGAAGATGGTGGAAGCCTTTGTCCGAAACACTGATAGCGGTATCGTAGTTTACATGTTGCAATACTGTTAGTATTATGTTTTTTACTATTTTTTACTGTTTTATTATTCTTAGGCTAAGAAATAGTTTTTTTTATCAATAAAATCATGAAACTACTGGAAATATAAATATATATGCTAGCTCACGTAGCTGCGACCCCAATACATTGTACGCTATCGGACACAAGCAAAACGTTTAATAAGCACAACGTGAACGGCGCACACGTGAGTTAGACTGAACGAGCCTTTGTCCGAAACGCTGATAGCGGAATCGTATTTTACATGTTGCAATACTGTTAGTATTTATGTTTTTTACTATTTTTTACTGTTTTATTTTTCTTAGGCTTAGAAATACATTTTTTTATCAATAAAATCATGAAACTACTGGAAATATAAATATATATGCTACCTAACGTAGCTGCGACCCCAGTACATTGTACGCTATCGGACACTATTTCGCATGATGCAATACTGTGAGTTATACTGTACGTACATATATCTAAAGTTATGTTTTTTACTATTTTTTACTGTTTTATTATTCGTAAGCTGGGAAATAAATTTTTTTTAGCAATTAGATAATGAAATATGTTTTTTCAATAAAAAAAATTAAAATACTGAGAATTTTAATTTTTTTAATATTTTAATATTTTTGCATATACCCAAAAAATAAAATAATAATTTGCCAAAACAAAACCTGTGGTACATTGAAAATGCGAACCAAGAAACGCGATCCAGCAGGGGATCACTGTATATATATATATATATATATATATATATATATATATATATATATATATATATATATATATATATATATATATATATATATATATATATATATATATATATATATATATATATATATATATATATATATATATATATATAAAATATACACAGTGTTACCTCCCTTATCGCGGTAGTTCGGTTCCGGGGCCCCGCTCGAACCAGGAAATCCGCGGAGTAGGAGCAGCCTATATGTACATAGATATTTTAATGTATTTTTACGTTTACACTGTATAAACCCTCCCTGTACTGTTAAAAAAATACCCTTTCCATTATAAATAACAGCAAGCAACGTAATTTTTTACGAAAGTGATAGGAAAACTTACCGTGAATGAGGTGATGATGACTTGACATACATAGGTACAGTATTTTACAATAATTTTTACGTTTACGTAAAATTGCGGCCGACATCCACAAACTTTTTTCCTTCTTTCAACATATTTAAGAGCTTCATTTTATCTACAATGGTTAACATTTTCCTTTACCGCTTAGGCTCACTACAAGAAGCCTTAGAAGATGAAGGATGCTTGGGAGGCATTGCAAAGGGTAAACTATGAGAGTAAAAAAATCACAAGCAAAACATATTAATAATAATAAGCACAACGTGAATGGCGCACACAAGTGAGGCGAGACAATGGAAGATGGTGGAAGCCTTTGTCCGAAACGCTGATAGCGGTATCGTATTTTGCATGTTGCAATACTGTTAGTATTTATGTTTTTTACTATTTTTTACTCTTTTATTATTCTTAGGCTAAGAAATAGGTGTTTTTTATCAATAAAATCATGAAACTACTGGAAATATAAATATATATGCTAGCTCACGTAGCTGCGACCCCAATACATTGTATGCTATCGAACACAAGCAAAACGTTTAATAAGCACAACGTGAACGGCGCACACGTGAGTTAGACTGAACGAGTCTTTCTCCAAAACGCTGATAGCGGTATCGTATTTTACATGTTGCAATACTGTTAGTATTTATGTTTTTTACTATTTTTTTACTGTTTTATTATTCTTAGGCTAACAACTACGTTTTTTATCAATAAAATCATGAAACTACTGGAAATATAAATATATATGCTAGCTCACGTAGCTGCGACCCCAATACATTGTACGCTATTGAACAATATTTCGCATGATGCAATACTGTGTGTTATACTGTAGGTCGGTATATCATTCAGTTATTAGTACAATGTATATTAATTTGAAATTCATTTACTTATTTGATGATTGTACAAAATGTATTGTATTTATTCATTGTAATTTGGATCAAATATTCCTTTTGTAAAGATTATACCGTACTTTTCAAAAGAGGTGGTAAATAAACTTATCTATCTATCTATCTACATTTATGTTTTTTACTATTTTTTACTGTTTTATTATTCGTAGGCTGGGAAATAATTTTTTTTTATCAATTAGATAATGAAATATGTTTTTTTCATAAAAAAAATTAAAATACTGAGATTTTTTTTTTTTTAATATTTTAATATTTTTGCATATACCCATGAAATAAAATAATTTACAAAAAAAAAAACCGCAATACAGTGAGAATGCGAACCAAGAAACGCGAATAACCGGGTGAACACTGTATAAATATATATATATATATATATATATATATATATATATAATATATATATATATATATATATATATATATATATATATATATATATATATATATATATATATATATATATATACCTAGTTCTCAGAATAACGCCTAGATAGGTTCTCAGAAGTGACGGGTAAATGGAAAATCGCGCGAAAAAACGAGCAATTTTCCATAGAAAACAATGATAAAGGGCATAAATACGTACCACAACCTTACATAGACACACTATGCCACAGATATAAGATAAGTAAAACATATTTTATAAGTACATAACAAAGCAGAAAGACCTGTAGTTATTTATTTTAACATGCAAATAGTGTACAGTATAAAAGATATACAAATTTACTGTACAGTAAACAACTTTATGCACTCTATTATGCGGTGGGCAACAGGCATACACTGGGACGTGCATGATGGCAGTGAGCAGGAGGAAGCAAATGTTTTGCCGCCTCCGTATCAGCTGATGCACCCTCGCACGCTATTTCCCTGACAATATAGTATCGAAAGTTTGTTTACTGTTTGTTCTTAATGCTTTTTTTCAATTATCTTCATAATATCCTATCGCATTAAGCGCAGAAGAGGAGGAGGATGCGGGAGAACGAACCCCTATCGGCAAACGTTTTGTCGCTTCCGTATCAGCTGATGCTAAACACTATTCCGGCACAATATCTTACTCATAAAATATTTATTTACTCACTCTATTTGGGGTTTATCTAGTTTTCAAGATTACAGTATGTATTATTAATATTCCTTGGTTCTAAACTAATTACTATCTTCTTTACATATCGACCGTGCTGCACAAAATCTAATCGTAAACAAAGTCAGCTGAGAGAAAAAGAAAACTATACAATTCGCTACAAAGAAAACGTATATAGGGGAAGCTTATATGAAAGATGTATATTCTCTACACGCTATTTCCCTGACAATATTATATCGAAAATTTGTTTGCTGTTTGTTCTTAATGCTTTTTTATATTTTCTTCATAATATTCAATCGCATTAAGTGGTAGAAGAGGAGGAGGCTGCGGGAGAACGAACCTCTATCGGCAAACGTTTTTTCACACTTCCGTATCAGCAGATGCACTCTCGCACACTATTTCCCAGACGATATTATATTCAAAATTTTTTTGCTGTTTGTTCATAATACTTTTTTTCAATTGTCTTCATAATATTCTATCGCATTAAGCGGTAGAAGAGGAGGAAGATATGGGAGAACGAACCTCTATCGGCAAATGTTTTGCTACTTCCGTATCAGCTGATGCAACCTCGCACGCTATTTCCCTGACGATATTATATTGAAAATATGTTTACTGTTTGTTCTTAAAGCTTTTTTCAGTTTTCTTCATAATATTCAATCGCAATAAGCAGTAGAAGAGGATGATGTGAGAGAACCGACCTTCATCGGCAAACGTTTTGTCACACTTCCGTATCAGCTGATGCACCCTCGCACGCTATTTCCCTGACGATATTATATAGAAAATTTGTTTGCTGTTTGTTCCTAATGCTTTTTTAAAATTTTCTTCATCATATTCTATCGCATTAAGCGGTAGAAGAGAAAGAGGATGCAAGAGAAAACCTATATCGGCAAACGTTTTGCTACTTCCGTATCAGCTGATGCACCCTCGCACACTATTTTCCTGACGATATTATATTGAAAATATGTTTGCTGTTTGTTCTTAATGCTTTTTTTCCATTTTCTTCATAATATCCAATCGCATTAAGCGGTAGAAGAGGAGGAGGATGGCGGAAAAGTGTCTCCGAGGCAGTCGATTTTTTACTAAAATAAAAAAAAAAAAAAATTTTTTTTTTACACGGGCATTATTCGCGAATTTTTTATTTTTTTACCATTATTTTTAGGGGTGATATTGCAATTTCGCGGCAAAAAAAAAATGCGGAAAAAACGAACGATGTGTATATATACATTAATCCCTCGCTATATCGCAATTCATCTACCGTGAATTTAGTGCATCGCGGTTATTTGAGTGCCTTTTTTTTGGGGGGTATATGCGAGAATCCACGATATGAGGAAATATTAACATTTTTAGTACTTCCATTATTTTACTGAGAAATTTTTTTTTCATTATTTTATTGATAAAAAAAATAGTATTTCCCAGCCTAAGGATAATAAAACAGTAAAAAATAATAAAAAACATAAATTTAAACATGTAACTCTGCACCATAGAAAATGCGATACCAGTATCGGCGATTCAGAAAATGTATTTCTTAGACTAAGAATAATAAAACAGTAAAAAATAGTAAAAAATATATATTTAAGCATGTATCTCACTGTATTACAACATGTAAAATACGATACCGGTAGAAGCGTTTCAGAAAACGAAAAGGGTCACACCTACGTAAGCTAGTACATATTAAAATTTCCAGTATTTTCATTATTTTATTGATAAATAAAAAAGTATTTCCTAGCCTAAGAATAATAAAACAATAAAAAATAGTAAAAAACATAAATTTAAACATATAACTCACAGCATTGCACCATATAAAATACGATACCAGTAGCGTTTTGGAAAACGAAAAGGGTCTTGAGATAGTACATATTAAAATTTCCAGTATTTTCATTATTTAATTGATAAAAAAAAGTATTTCCTAGCCTAAGAATAAGAAAACAGTAAAAAATAGTAAAAAACATAAACTTAAACATGTAACTCACAGTATTGCACCATGTAAAATACTGTACAATAGCGCATGCATTGGCGTCTTGGAAAACGCAAAGACTCGCACCTACGTGAGATAGTACATGGGATGCTATTGGCTGATGGATGGGAGACGACGAATCACAGAATTGTTTTTCTGTATGTACTGTATCATGGGGTCTGATTGGCTTTTTGACTGAAGCTTGGTTCTCCCACCATCTTCCATTGTCACGCCTCACCCGCTTAGTCTATTCACGTGTGCGCCGTTCGTGTTGTGCTAATTAATACGTTGTGCTTGTGATTTTGTGAAACGTTTGTATTTCAACCCCTGCAATGCCTCCCAAGCATTTTTCATCTTCTAAGGCTTCTGGTAGTTTGCCTAAGTGGCAAAGGAGGATGTTGACCATAACAGAAAAGGTAAAACTGTTAGATATGCTGAAGGAAGGAAGAAGGTTCTCGGATGTCGGCCGCCATTTCGGCATTAATGAATCTACTGTTCGATATTTCAAGAAGGACTAGGCAAATATCAGGAAAACAGTGACTATTACTTTTAATAAAACTGCTAAGAGGGTTGTAACACCCCGCAATAAGATAATAGCGCGGATGGAATCTGCTTTGACCTTGTGGTTTGCTGATTGCAGGAAGAAGAACATCAGCTTAAACACCAATATCATACAAAGAATGGCGAAGAAGCTGTACTAGACATTCGCTGCAAACGAACCCGACGACGACAGTGGCGACCGTGAGGAGGAGAAAGAAAAAGAAATTGATGACCCACAACCAGGACCCTCCAGCGATTCTCAACCGTGGAAACAATCGTTCATTGCAAGCAAGGGATGATTCGCCAAATTTCAAAAACGTTTGGCCTAAAGAGCGTTACGGTGCATGGCGAAGCTGACTCTGCAGATACAGCTGCAGCTGAAGATTATGTAAAGAACGAATTCAAGAAAATTATTGAGGAAGGCGAATACGCTCTTGATCAAGTATTTAACATGGATGAGACTGGGTTATTTTGGAAGTGAATGCAGTCTTGCACTTTCTCTTCAAGGAAGAGGCTAAAGCCCCAGGATATAAAGCTCACAAAGACAGCATTACCATCATCATGTGTGGGATTGCTGCGGGCTTCATGTAAAAGCCCGGGCTTAGCTACAAGTCAAAGAACCCTAGGGCTTTAAAGAAAAAAAACAAGAACCTGCTGCCAGTGTAATGGATGCATAACCCTAATGCCTAGATCACGAAAATCCTCACATCGGACTGGTTTTACCAATGCTTTATCCCTCAGGTGAAAGTTTATCTTGGGAAGAAGGGTCTTGAATTTAAAGTCCTTCTTTTGATGGATAATGCTGGTGGCCAAGCAACAGATCTCGAATATGACGGTGTTCAAGTAGAGTTCCTGCCACCGAATACGATATCACTGATTCAGCCTATGGATCAAGGCGTTATTCATGCGTTCAAGGTCCTCTACACACGAAATGCCCTAGTGAACCGGGTTGACTCTATGGATGCGGACAAAGAATTCGCACTGAAGACACACTGGCGTAACTACACAATTGCTACATGCCTTCAAAATATTTAGAATGCAATCAAAGAGCTGAAGCCAGCCACAATCAATGCCAGCTGGAAGAAATTGTGGCCCAAAGTCATCTACGACTACAAGGGATTCGTTCCTGACGAAGTCCATAGCTCGGCAGTTGCTATAGCTGTGAAGGTGGCTGCATTTCTAGGAGGAGAAGATTTTAAAGATATGACTCATGAAGACATCAATGAACTGATCTACTGCCACTCGCAGCATTTGACTGATGAAGACTTGGAGGATATGACAAAATCAGCGAGCAGAGGAAGAACAACCAAAGAAAATGCACAAAGAGGTCGAAGAACCTGGATTACACTGGAACGTTTGGCAGCCATGTATAGCATGGCCAAAGAACTCCAACAACTGTCGGAGGAGCATGACGATAATATGGTTCGTTCGGTGCACTTCTGCAATATTATCGACGATGCCATGACTCCTTACAAGACCATCTTTGCACAAAAGAAGGAATAGCAACAGCAACTCCCCATTACCATGTTTTTCTCTCCCAAAATGCAGCCGTTAAGCTGTCATTGACCGTGGTGTATTTGGAGTTGGAGTATGTACACGTCATCATCACGTCATTTACGGTAAGCTTACCTATCACATTCATACATATTTACGCTTGCATGCTCTTATTAATAAAGTAAAGGGTGGTTTGTTAACAGTGCAGGGAGGGTTTATACAGTAAAGGTAAAAATAAATGTAAACTATATACAGTAAAGGTAAAAATAAATGTAAAGTATCTGTGTATATATGGTGCACCTACTTCGCAGATTTTCACCTATCACGGCGGGTCCCGGAACCAAACTCCCGCGATAAACAAGAGAGCACTGTATATATACACTTTGTTCTCAGAATAACGCCAAGATAGGTTCTCAGAAGTGCTGGGTAAATGGAAAATCGCATGAAAAAACTATTAATTTTCCATAGGAAACAATGATAAAGGGCATAGATACGTTCCAAACCTTACATAGACACACTATGCCTAATATATAAGATAAGTAAAAACATATTTTATAACTACATAACAAAGCAGAGAGTTCTGTATATATTTTTAAGAATATACAAAAGATATTCAGATTTTCTGTACAGCAAGAAATTAACATACTGTACTGTACTATATTATGCGGTGGGCAACAAAATTGGCTTGGTAATACCGTAGAGTAGCTGATGCATGGAACAGGATTCCTAGTAGGATAATAAATGGCAATACCTTAGACACCTTCAAATGTAGATTAGATAGACATATGACAGAGGTAGGGTGGGTGTATATATAATGTATAATGATGATGATCTTTTCTTATCGTAATCCTCTTTGTACTTGTGGAAGAAGCGGGCGCTTATTGACTTTAAAAAAAAATTTTTTGGGGGGAGGGGGCATTATTCGCGAAATTAAAATTTTTTGCGATTATTTTTTTGGGGCGTTATTGAGATTTCGCGGATAAAAAAATTGCGCATAAAAGGAACAAGGTATATATATATATATATATATATATATATATATATATATATATATATATATATATATATATATATATATATATATACACAGTGTTCCCCCCCTTATCGCGGTACTTCGATTCCGGGACCCGGCACGAACCAGGAAAACCACAGAGTAGGATCAGCCTATATGTACATAGATATTTTAATATATTTTTACGTTTACACTGTATAAACCCTCCCTGTACTGTTAACATACCACCCATTACTTCATAAATAACAGCATGCAACGTAAATTTATATGAAAGTGATAGATAAAATTACGGTGAATGAAGTGGTAATTACATGACATACTCATTTACAATTATTTTTACGTCTACGTACTGTATAAACCCTCCCTGCACTGTTAAAAAAACACCCTTTACATTATAAATAACAGCAAGCAACGTAAATTTTTATGAAAGTGATAGGAAAACTTACTGTGAATTTGATGATGACGTGACATACATAGGAATTTTGCAATTATTTTTTCATTTACGTACTGTATAAACCCTCCCTGCACTGTTAAAAAAACACCCTTTACATTATAAATAACAGCAAGCAACGTAAATTTTTATGAAAGTTATAGATAAAATTACGGTGAATGAGGTGATGATGACGTGACATACATATGTACTTGATAGGTAAACTTACCGCGAATGAGGTGATGATCATCATTCTCGACCCCGGAGGAAATTATTTCGCAGCCAATAAAAGCTTTACGGCTGCTTTTTGGGGGAGAAGAACATGGTAATGGGGAGTTGCTGTCACTGTTTCTTCATTTGTTGGAAGATGGTATAGTAAGGAATCACGGCATTGTCGAGAAAATTACAGAAGTTCACCGAACGAACCATATTATCGTCATATTCCTGCGAGAGTTGTTGGACTGCTTTCACATATTCATACATGACTGCCAAACGTTCGAGTGTAAGGCCAGGTTCTTCAATTGGTTCGTGTGATTTCTCAAGTTCTTCCTCTTCTTCGCTTGCTGATTTCGTCATTTCATCCAAGTCTTCATCAGTCAAAGGCTGCGAGTGGCAGTCAATCAGTTCATTCACATCTTCGTGAGTCATATCTTGAAAGCCTTCTCCTCCTAGCAATGCAGCCAACTTCACAGCTTTCGCAACTGCCGCCTTCTGCACTTCGTCAGGAGCAAATCCCTTGTACTCGTGGATGACTTCGGGCCACAATTTCTTCCAGCTGGCATTGATTGTGGCAGACTTCATCTCTTTGATTGCTTTCTGAATATTTTTTAGGCATGTAGCAATCGTGTAATTACGCCAGTAAGTCTTCAATGAGAATTCTTTGTCCGAATCCATGGATTCAACTAGGTTCGCCAGGGCATTTCGTGTGTATAGGGCCTTGAACGCACGAATAACGCCTTGATCCAAAGGCTGAATCAGTGACGTCGTATTCGGTGGCAGGAACTCAACTTGAACACCGTCATATTGGAGATTGGTTGCATGGCCATGAGCATTATCCATCAAAAGAAGGACTTTAAATTCAAGGCCTTTTTCCATAAGATAAAGATTTACCTGAGGGATAAAGCATTGGTGAAACCAGTCCGATGTGAGGCTTTTCGTGATCCAGGCCTTAGGGTTATGCATCCAATACACAGGCAGCAGATTCTTATTCTTTTTCTTCAAAGCCCTAGGGTTCTTTGACTTGTAGATAAGCCCGGGCTTTAACATGAAGCCCGCAGCATTCCCGCACATGATGAGGGTAACGCGATCTTTGTGTGCTTTAAATCCCGAGGCTTTAGCTTCTTCCTTGAAGAGAAAAGTGCGAGATGGCATTCTCTTCCAAAATAACCCAGTCTCATCCATGTTGAAGACTTGCTCAGGAACATATTCCCCTTCGGCGATAATTTTCTTGAAGTCAATCTTGACGTAATTTTCTGCGGCAGCTGTATCTGCAGAGGCAGCCTTGCTATAAACTGAAATGCTTTTTAGGCCATAGCGTTTTTGAAATTTGAAGAACCATCCATTGCTAGCAACGAACGGTTGTATCTTCGATGGAGAATTGCTGGAGGGTCCTGGTTGTGGGTCGTCGATATCTTCTTCTCTCCCCTCCTCCTCTCCAAGGTCGCCACTGTCGTCATCGGGTTCATTTGCAGCGAATGTCTCGTACAGCTTCTTCACTTTTGTTTGTATGATATTGGTGTGTAAGCTGGTGTTTTTCTTTCTGCAATCAGCAATCCACAGGGCCAAAGCAGCTTCCATCCGCACTACTGCCTTATTGCGGGGTGTTACGAGCCTCTTCGCCGATTTATCAAAAGAAATGCTCGCTGTTTTCCTGAGCTTTGCCTCGTCCTTTTTTATGTAACGCACAGTAGATTCATTGAGGCCAAAATAGCTGCCGACATCCACAATCCTTTTTCCTTCTTTCAACATATCTAATAGTTTCACTTTTTCTACAATGGTTAACATTTTCCTTTGCCGCTTAGGCTGACTACCAGGAGCCTTAGAAGGTGAAGGACGTTTGGGAGGCATTGCAAAGGTAAAATAATGTGTAAAAACACAATCACAGGCAAAACGTATTAATAAGCACAACGAGAACGGCGCACACGTGAGTTAGACAGGGCGAGTGAGGCAGCACATTGGAAACTGGAGGGAAAAGCAAACTGCATTGAAAAAGCCAATCAGACCCCATGATACAGAAACTATTGAAAAACAATTCTGTGATTCGTCGTTTCTCGACATTTCAGCCAATAGCATTCCATAAACTATCTCACGTAGGTGAGAGCCTTTTCGTTTCCGAAACGTTGATAACGGTATCGTATTTTACATGGTGAAATACTGTTAGTACTTTATGTTTTTTATTATTTTTTACTGTTTTATTATTCTTAGGCTAGGAAATACTTGTTTTATCAATAAAATAATGAAAATTTTAATATTCACTAGGTCACGTAGGTGAGAGCCTCTGCGTTTTCCGAAACGCTGATACCGGTATCGTGTTTAACGTGGTGCAATACTGTTTACTATTTTTTACTGTTTTATTATTCTTAGGCTAAGAAATACGTTTTTTTATCAATAAAATCATGAAACTACTGGAAATATAAATATACATGCTAGCTCACATAGCTGTGACCCCAGTACATTGTATGCTATCAGACACTATTTCACATGATGCAATACCCTGTGCTGTGAGTTATACTGTACATACGTATATCTAAATTTATGTTTTTTACTATTTTTAAAAATGAAAATACTGAAAATTATTTTTTTTACAATATTTTAATATTTTTGCATATACTCATAAAATAAAATAATAATTTATCCAAAAAAGAACCACGATAGAGTGAGAATGCGAACCAAGAAACACGAATAACAGGGGAAAACTGTATGTATATATATATATATATATATATATATATATATATATATATATATATATATATATATATATATATATATATATATATATATATATATATATATATATATATATATATATATATATATATATAATGATGATGATCTTTTCTTATCGTAAACCTCTTTGTACTCGTGGAAGAAGTGTCGTACACTTACCATTTTCTCATTTTCTCGAGAATATCGAATCGACAATATGAAAACTTCTTACTTACCATTTTTTCCATTTTCCCCATAATATCTGATTGACAATATGAAGATTTAGCCGAAGTTAAACTAAAACCAGTTTTTGCACTTTTATTTTTTCCTCATTACATACATTCACCGAGATGCAACTGATGGCAGCATGGCAGGCGTCCGCGGGCGCTTATTTACTAAAATTAAAAAAAAAAAATCTAATTTTTATGGTGTATATAGACAGTGTTCCCCCGGTTATTCGCGTTTCTTGGTTCGCATTATCACTGTATCGCGGTTTTTTCTGGATAAATTATTATTTTATTTTATGGGTATATGCAAAAATATTTAAATATTAAAAAAAAAGTTTTCTCAGTATTTTAATTTTTTTATTGAAAAAAACATATTTCATTATCTAATTGATAAAAAAAATTTATTTCCCAGCCTATGAATAATAAAACAGTAAAAAATAGTAAAAAACAGAAACTTAGATAGATAGATAGATAGATAGATAGATTTATTGACCACCTCTTTTGAAAAGTATAATCTTTACAAGAGGAATATTTGGTCCAAATTACAATGAATAAATACAATAGATTTTGTACAATCATCAAATAAGTAAATGAATTTTAAACTAATAAACATTGTACTAATAACTGAATGATATACGTACGTACAGGATAACTCACAGTATTGCATCATGCGAAATAGTGTTCGATAGCGTACAATATATTGGGGTCGCAGCTACGTGAGCTAGTATATATATTTATATTTCCAGTAGTATCATGATTTTATTGATAAAAAAAACTTATTTATTAGCCTATGAATAATAAAACAGTAAAAAATAGTAAACAGTATTGCACCACGTAAAATACGATACCGGTATCAGTGTTTCGGAAAATGCAAAGGCTCTCACCTACGTGACCTAGTGAATATTAAAATTTTCATTATTTTATTGATAAAATAAGTATTTCCTAGCCTAAGAATAATAAAACAGTTAAAAATAGTAAAAAACATAAATTTAGATATACGTACGTACAGTATAACTCACAGTATTGCATCATGCGATATATGTAGTGTCCGATAGCTACGTGAGCTAGCATATATATTCATATTTCCAGTAGCTCTCACCCACGTGAGATAGTTCATGTTTTTTTAACAGTGCAGGGAGGGTTTATACAGTACGTAAACTTAAAAATAATTGTAAATGAGTATGTCATATAATAACCACTTCATTCACCGTAATTTTATCTATCACTTTCATATAACTTTACGTTGCAAGCTGTTATTTATGAAGTAAAGGATGGTTTGTTAATAGTACAAGGAGGGTTTATACAGTGTAAACGTAAAAATATATTAAAATATCTATGTACATATAGGCTGATCCTACTCCGAGGATTTCCTGCTTCGCGCCGGGTACCGGAACCGAACTACCGCAGTATGGGGGGGAACACGGTATATATATATATATATATATATATATATATATATATATATATATATATATATATATATATATATATATATATATATATATATATATATATATATATATATATATATATATATATATATATATACAGTGTTCCTTCAATTATCGCGAAGGTTCGGTTCAGGGACCCGGCGCGAGACAGGAATTTCGCGGAGTAGGATCACCCTATATATACATAGATATTTTAATTCATTTTTACGTTTACACTTATAAACTCTATAAACCCTCCCTGTACTATTAACTAACCACCCTTTACTTCATAAATAACAGCATGCAAGCGTAAATTTATATGACATACTCATGTACATAGGTATTTTACAATTATTTTTACGTTTACTGTATAAACCCTCCCTGCACTGTTAAAAAACCACCCTTTACTTTATAAATAAAAGCATGCAAAGTAAATTTATATGTACGTGATAGGTAAACTTACCGTGAATGAGGTGGTAATGTGTTTGTAGACGCAAGAGAAAATTAGTCCGCAGCCAATGACTGCTTTACAGCTGTTATTCATTGAGGCCAAAATAGCGGCCGACATATCTAAGAGTTTCACCTTATCTGTTGTGGTTAACATCTTCCTTTGCCGCTTAGGCTCATTACCAGAAGCCTTAGAAGATGAAGGATGCTTGGGAGGCATTGCAGAGGTTGAAAAAGTGGAGAAAATAAATCACAAGCACAACGTATTAATATGCACAACGTGAACGGCGCACACGTGAGTTAGACTGAACAAGTGAGGCGAGACATTGGAATATGGTGGGAGAACCAAACTTCAGTGAAAAAGCCAATCAGATCCCATGATACAGATCTCTCACTCTTTCAGCCAAAAGCATTCCATGAACTATCTCAAGTAGGTGCAAGCCTTTGTCCGAAACGCTGATACCGGTATTGTATTTTACATGGTGCAATACTGTTAGTATTTATGTTTTTTACTATTTTTTACTGTTTTATTATTCTTAGGCTAAGAAATACATTTTTTTAATCAATAAAATCATGAAACTACTGGAAATTTTAACATATATGCTAGCTCACGTAGGTGTGACCCCAATACATTGTACACTATCGGACAGTACTTCACATGATGCAATACTGTGAGTTATATATCTAAATTTATGTTTTTTACTATTTTTTACTGCTTTATTACTCTAAGGCTACGAAATACTTGTTTTATCAATAAAATAATGAAAATTTCAATATATACTATCTCACGTAGGTTAGACCCTTTTCGTTTTCCGAAACGCTGATACCGGTATCGTATTTTACATGGTGCAATACTGCTAGTATTTATGTTTTTTACTATTTTTTACTGTTTTATTATTTTTAGGCTAAGAAATAAGTTTTTTTATCAATAAAATCATGAAACTACTGGAAATATTAATATATATGCTAGCTCACATAGGTGCGACCCCAATACAATGTAAGCTATCGGATAGTATTTCACATGATCCAATACTTTGAGTTATATATCTACATTCATGTTTTTTACTATTTTTTACTGTTTTATTATTCGTAGGCTGGGAAAAATTTTTTTTTTTATCAATTAAATAATGAAATTTTTTTTTAATAAAAATAAAAATACTGAAATTTTTTATTTTTTTAATATTTTAATATTTTTGCATATACACCCCCAAAAAAAATAAAAAACAAAATTGCGGTACAGTGAATTCGCGAGGCAAGAAATGCGATAGAGCGAAGGATCACTGTATATATATACAGTGTTGCCTCACTTATCACGGTAGTTGGGTTCTGGGACCAGGCGCGAACCAGGAAATCCGCGAAGTAGGATCAGCCTATATGTACATAGATATTTTAATATATTTTTACGTTTACACTATATAAACTGTCCCTGTACTGTTAACATACCACCCTTTACTTCATAGATAACAGCATGCAAGCGTAAATTTATATGAAAGTGATAGGAAAACTTACCGTGAATGTGATGATGACGTGACATACATACTCATTTACAATTATTTTTTCGTTTACGTACTGCATAAACCCTCCCTGCACTGTTAAAAAAACACCCTTAACATTATAGATAACAGCCAACAACGTAAATTTTTATGAAAGTGATAGAAAACTTACCGTGAATGTGATGATGACGTGACATACATACTCATTTACAATTATTTTTTCGTTTACGTACTGTATCAACCCTCCCTGCACTGTTAAAAAAACACCCTTTACATTATAAATAACAGCAAGCAACGTAAATTTTTATGAAAGTGATAGATAAAATTACGGTGAATGAGGTGATGATGACGTGACATACATACTCATTTACAATTATTTTTTCGTTTACGTACTGCATAAACCCTCCCTGCACTATTAAAATAACACCATTTACATTATAAATAACAGCAAGCAACGTAAATATTTATGAAAGTGATAGGAAAACTTACCGTGAATGTGATGATGATGACGAGACATACATACTCATTTACAATTATTTTTTCGTTTACGTACTGTATAAACCCTCCCTGCACTGTTAAAAAAACACCCTTTACATTATAAATAACAGCAAGCAATGTAAATTTTTATGAAAGTGATAGATAAAATTACGGTGATTGAGGTGATGATGACGTGACATACATACTCATTTACAATTATTTTTTCGTTTACGTACTATATAAAACCTCCCTGAACTGTTAAAAAAACACCCTTTACATTATAAATAACAGCAAGCAACGTAAATTTTTATGAAAGTGATAGATAAAATTACGGTGAATGAGGTGATGATGACGTGACATACATACTCATTTACAATTATTTTTTCGTTTACGTACTGTATAAACCCTCCCTGCACTGTTAAAAAAACACCCTTTACATTATAAATAACAGCAAGCAACGTAAATTTTTATGAAAGTGATAGATAAAATTACGGTGAATGAGGTGATGATGACGTGACACACATACTCATTTACAATTATTTTTTCGTTTACGAACTGTATAAACCCTCCCTGCACTGTTAAAAAAACACCCTTTACATTCTAAATAACAGCAAGCAACGTAAATTTTTATGAAAGTGATAGATAAAATTACGATTAATGAGGTGATGATGACGTGACACACATACTCATTTACAATTATTTTCTCGTTAACAAACTGTATAAACCCTCCCTGCACTATTAAAAAAACACCCTTTACATTATAAATAACAGCAAGCAACGTAAATTTACATTTCCAATAAAAAAAATGAAAATACTGAAAAAAAAAAATTTTCAATATTTTAATATTTTTGCGTATTCCCATAATATAAAATAATAATTTATCCAAAAATAAAACCGCGATAGTGTGTGAACGCGAATCAAGAAACGCGAATAACTGGGGTAACACTGTATACAGTGTTCCCCCTCATACCGCGGTAGTTCGGTTCCGGGGCCGGGCGTGAACCAGGAAATCCGCGGAGTAGGATCAGCCTATATGTACATAGATATTTTAATGTATTTTTACGTTTACACTGTATAAACCCTCCCTGTACTATTAAATAAACACCCTTTACATTATAAATAACAGCAAGCAACGTAATTTTTTACGAAAGGGATAGGAAAACTTACCGTGAATGAGGTGATGATGACTTGACATACACATGTACAGTATTTTACAATAATTTTTACGTTTACGTAAAATTGCGGCCGACATCCACAAACTTTTTTCCTTCTTTCAACATATCTAAGAGCTTCATTTTATCTACAATGGTTAACATTTTCCTTTGCTGCTTAGGCTCACTACAAGAAGCCTTAGAAGATGAAGGATGCTTGGGAGGCATTGCAAAGGTTAAAATATGAGAGTAAAAAAATCACAAGCAAAACATAATAATAATAATAAGCACAACGTGAATGGCGCACACGAGTGAGGCGAGACAATGGAAGATGGTGGAAGCCTTTGTCCGAAACGCTGATAGTGGTATCGTATTTTACATGTTGCAATACTGTTAGTATTTATGTTTTTTACTATTTTTTACTCTTTTATTATTCTTAGGCTAAGAAATAGGTTTTTTTTATCAATAAAATCATGAAACTACTGGAAATATAAATATATATGCTAGCTCACGTAGCTGCGACCCCAATACATTGTACGCTATCGAACACAAGCAAAACGTTTAATAAGCACAACGTGAACAGCGCACATGTGAGTTAGACTGAACGAGTCTTTGTCTGAAACGCTGATAGCGGTATCCTATTTTACATGTTGCAATACTGTTAGTATTTATGTTTTTTACTATTTTTTACTGTTTTATTATTCTTAGGCTAATAAATACATTTTTTATCAATAAAATCATGAAACTACTGGAAATCTAAATATATATGCTAGCTCACGTAGCTGCGACCTCAATACATTGTACGCTATCGAACACTATTTCGCATGATGCAATAATGTGAGTTATACTGTACTTTCGTATATCATTCAGTTATTAGTACAATGTATATTAATTTAAAATTCATTTACTTATTTGATGATTGTACAAAATCTATTGTATTTATGCATTGTAATTTGGACCAAATATTCCTTTTGTAAAGATTATAATGTACTTTTCAAAAGAGGTGGTCAATAACCATATGTATCTATCTATCTAAATTTATGTTTTTTACTATTTTTCACTGTTTTATTATTCGTAGGTAGGGAAATAAATTATTTTTATCAATTAGATAATGAAATATGTTTTTTTCAATAAAAAAAATTTAAATACTGAGAATTTTTTTTTTAATATTTTAATATTTTTCCATATACCCATAAAATAAAATAATAATCAATAAAAAAAAATGCGATACAGTGAGAACGCGAACCAAGAAACATGAATAACCGGGGGAACACTGTATATATATATATATATATATACAGTGATCCTTCGCTGGATCGCGTTTCTTGGTTCGCATTTTCACTGTACCACGGTTTATTTTTGGCAAATTTGTATTCTTTTTTTAGGTATATGCAAAAATATTAAAAAAAGTCAAAAATTCTCAGTATTTTCATTTTTTTTATTGAAAAAACATGTTTCATTATCTAATTGATAAAACAAAATTTATTTCCCAGCCTACGAATAATAAAACAGTAAAAAGTAGTAAAAAACAAAAATTTAGATATAAGTACGTACAGTATAACTCACAGTATTGCATCATGCGAAATATTGTCCGATAGCGTACAATGTATTGGGGTCGCAGCTACGTGAGCTAGCATATATATTTATATTTCCAGTAGTTTCATGATTTTATTGATAAAAGAAACGTATTTTTTAGCCTAAGAATAATAAAACAGTAAAAAATAGTAAAAAACATAAATACTAACAGTATTGAACATGTAAAATACGATACCGCTATCAGCGTTTCGGACAAAGGCTCGTTTAGTCTAACTCACGTGTGCGCCGTTTACGTTGTGCTTATTAAACGTTTTGCTTGTGTCCGATAGCGTACAATGTATTGGGGTCGCAGCTACGTGAGCTAGCATATATATTTATATTTAAAGTAGTTTCATGATTTTATTGATAAAAAAACGTATTTCTTAGCCTAAGAATAATAAAACAGTAAAAAATAGTAAAAAACATAAATACTAACAGTTTTGCAACATGTAAAATACGATACCACTATCAGCGTTTCGGACAAAGGCTCGTTCAGTCTAACTCACATGTGCGCCGTTCACGTTGTGCTTATTAAACGTTTTGCTTGTTTCCGATAGCGTACAATGTATTGGGGTCGCAGCTACGTGAGCTAGTATATATATTTATATTTCCAGTAGTTTCATGATTTTATTGATAAAAAAACGTATTTCTTAGCCTAAGAATAATAAAACAGTAAAAAATAGTATAAATCATAGATACTAACAGTATTGCAACATGTAACATACGATACCGCTATCAGCGTTTCGGACAAAGGCTCGTTCAGTCTAACTCAAGTGTGCGCCGTTCACGTTGTGCTTATTAATACGTTTTGCTTGTGATTTTTTTACTCACATATTTTAACCTTTGCAATGCCTCCCAAGCATCCTTCATCTTCTAAGGCTTCTTGTAGTGAGCCTAAGCGGCAAAGGAATATGTTAACCATAACAGATAAGGTAAGTTTACCTATTACGTACATATAAATTTACGATGCATGCTGTTATTTATAAAGTAAAGGGTGGTTTTTTAACAGTGCAGGGAGGGTTTATATAGTAAACGTAAAAATAAATGTAAAATACCTATGTAAATGAGTATGTCATATATATATTTATGCTTGCATGCTGTTATTTATGAAGTAAAGGGTGGTTTGTTAACAGAACAGGGAGGGTTTATACAGTTTATACGGCGTAAACGTAAAAATAAATTAAAATATCTATGTACATATAGGCTGATCCTACTCCGCGATTTTCCTGTCTCGCGCCGGGTCCCGGAACCGAACCCTCGCGATAATGGAAGGAACACTGTATATATATATATATATATATATATATATATATATATATATATATATATATATATATATATATATATATATATATATATATATATATATATATATATATATATATATATATATATACAGTGTTACCCCGGTTATTCGCGGTTCTTGGTTCGCGTTCTCACTGTATCGCGTTTTTTTTTTGGATAAATTATTATTTTATTTTATGGGTATATGCAAAAATATTAAAATATTGAAAAAAAAAATTTTCAGTATTTTCATTTTTTTATTGAAATTTACGTTGCGTGCTGTTATTTAGAATGTGATGGGTGTTTTTTTAACAGTGCAGGGAGGATTTATACAGTTCGTAAACGAAAAATAATTGTAAATGAGTTTGTGTGTCAAGTCATCATCACCTCATTAATCGTAATTTTATCTATCACTTTCATAAAAATTTACGTTGCTTGCTGTTATTTATAATGTAAAGGGTGTTTTTTTAACAGTGCAGGGAGGGTTTATACAGTACGTAAACGAAAAAATAATTGTAAATGAGTATGTATGTCACGTCATTATCACCTCATTCACCGTAATTTTATCTATCACTTTCATAAAAATTTACGTTGCTTGCTGTTATTTATAATGTAAAGGGTGTTTAACAGTGCAGGGAGGGTTTATACAGTACGTAAACGAAAAAATAATTGTAAATGAGTATGTATGTCACATCATTATCACCTCATTCACTGTAATTTTATCTATCACTTTCATAAAAATTTACTTTGCTTGCTGTTATTTATAATGTAAAGGGTGTTTTTTTAACAGTGCAGGGAGGGTTTATAGAGTACGTAAACGAAGAAATAATTGTATATGAGTATGTATGTCACGTCATTATCACCTCATTCACCGTAATTTTATCTATCACTTTCATAAAAATTTACGTTGCTTGCTGTTATTTATAATGCAAAGGGTGTTTTTTTAACAGTGCAGGGAGGGTTTATACCGTACGTAAACGAAAAAATAATTGTAAATGTGTATGTATGTCACGTCATTATCACCTCATTCACTGTAATTTTATCTATCACTTTCATAAAAATTTACGTTGCTTGCTGTTATTTATAATGTAAAGAGTGTTTTTTTAACAGTGCAGGGAGGGTTTATACAGTACGTAAACAAAAAAACAATTGTAAATGAGTATGTCACGTCATTATCACTTCATTCACCGTAATTTTATCTATCACTTTCATAAGAATTTACGTTGCTTGCTGTTATTTATAATGTAAAGGGTGTTTTTTTAACAGTGCAGGGAGGGTTTATACTGTACGTAAACGAAAAAATAATTGTAAATGAGTATGTATGTCACGTCATCATCACATTCACGGTAAGTTTTCCTATCACTTTCATAAAAATTTACGTTGCTTGCTGTTATCTATAATGTTAAGGGCGTTTTTTTTTAACAGTGCAGGGAGGGTTTATAAAGTACGTAAACGAAAAAATAATTGTTAATGAGTATGTATGTCACGTCATTATCACCTTATTCACAATAATTTTATCTATCACTTTCATAAAAATTTACGTTGCTTGCTGTTATTTATAATGTAAAGGGTGTTTTTTTAACAGTGCAGGGAGGGTTTATACAGTGTAAACGTAAAAATATATTAAAATATCTATGTACATATAGGCGGATCCTACTTCGCGGATTTCCTGGTTCGCGCCGGGTCCCGGAACCGAACTACCGCGATAAGTGAGGCAACACTGTATATATATACAGTGTTGCTTCACTTATCGCGGTAGTTCGGTTCCGGGACCCAGCACAAACCCGGAAATCCGCAGTGTAGAGATCAGCCTATATGTACATAGATATTTTAATGTATTTTTATGTTTACACTGTATAAACCCTCCCTGTACTGTTAAAAAAAACACCCTTTACATTATAAATAACAGCAAGCAACATAATATTTTTATGAAAGTGATAGGAAAACTTACCATGAATGAGGTGATGATGACCTGACATTAATACGTTCCATATTTTACAATAATTTTTACGTTTACGTAAAATAGCGGCCGACATCCACAAACTTTTTTCTTCTTTCAACATATCTAAGAGTTTCACTTTATCTACAATGGTTAACATTTTCATTTGCCGCTTAGGCTCACTACAAGAAGCCTTCGAAGATGAAGGATGCTTGGGAGGCATTGCAAAGATTAAAATATGCGAGTAAAAAAATCACAAGCAAAACATATTAATAATAATAAGCACAACATGAATGGCGCACACGAGTGAGGTGAGACAATGGAAGATGGTGGAAGCCTTTGACCGAAACGCTGATAGCGGTATCTTATTTTACATGTTGCAATACTGTTAGTATTTATGTTTTTTACTATTATATTATTCTTAGGCTAAGAAATACGTTTTTTTTTATCAATAAAATCATGAAACTACTGGAAATATAAATATATATGCTAGCTCACGTAGCTTTGACCCCAATACATTGTACACTATCGAACACAAGCAAAACGTGAGTTAGACTGAACGAGTCTTTGTCCAAAACGCTGATAGCGGTATCGTATTTTACATGTTGCAATACTGTTAGTATTTATGTTTTTTACTATTTTTTACTGTTTTATTATTCTTAGGCTAATAAATAAATTTTTTTTATCAATAAAATCATGAAACTACTGGAAATATAAATATATATGCTAGCTCACGTAGCTGCGACCCCAATACATTGTACGCTATCGAACACTATTTCGTATGATGCAATACTGTGATTACCTAATTGTGTTTACGGGAAAGAGCCCAAAGCTCGTATCTTCCCGTCTCCTGATCGGTTCCATTTTATACTTAGTTATACTTATCATACCTGTCCTTAAAACTATGGATTGAGATAGCATTAACTACCTCCTCGCTTAGCGAATTCCAATTATCAACTACTCTTACACTGAAAAAGTATTTCCTTACATCCTGCGAAGAAGTTTTCTTACGAAGCTTCAAATTATGACCTCTAGTTCTAGAGCCAGCCATATCAAAATATCGATCCCTATCCACTCTATCAAAACCATGAAGGAATTTAAAGACTGTCACCATATCCCCCCTCACTCTTCTAGCTTCGAGTGATGGTAAGTCTAATTCCCTCAGCCTCTCATCATAACTGAGAATGCGTATTTCTGGCACCAGTTTCGTGGCATGTCTTTGAACTTTTTCAAGCTTAGCTATGTGCTTTTTCAAGTGCGGCTGTACGTACGTATATCATTCAGTTATTAGTACAATGTATATTAATTTAAAATTCATCTACTTATTTGATGATTGTACAAAATCTATTGTATCTATTCACTGTAATTTGGACCAAATATTCCTTTTGTAAAGATTATACTGTACTTTTCTAAAGAGGTGGTCAATAAACGTATCTATCTATCTATATATCTATCTACATTTATGTTTTTTACTATTTTTTACTGTTTTATTATTCGTAGGCTGGAAAATAATTATTTTTTATCAATTAGATAATGAAATATGTTTTTTTTCAATAAAAGAAAATGAAAATACTGAGAATTCTTTATTTTAATATTTTACCCATGAAATAAAATAATAATTTATCCGGAAAAAAAATAAAACGATAGAGTGAGAAAGCGAACCAGGAAGCGCGAATAACTGGGGTAACACTGTATATATATATATATATATATATATATATATAATATATATATATATATATATATATATATATATATATATATATATATATATATATATATATATATATATATATATATATATATATATATATATATATATATATATATATATATATATATATATATATATCTTGTTCCTTGCATGCACGATTTTTTTATACACGAAATTGTAATAACGCCCCCAAAAAAATAATAGTAAAAAAATTCTAATTTCGCGAATAATGCCCGTTAAAAAAAAAAAAAATTTTTTTTTTACACTTCTTCCACGAATACAAAGAGGATTACGATAAGAAAAGATCATCATCATCATTTTATATATATATATATATATATATATATATATATATATATATATATATATATATATATATATATATATATATATATATATATATATATATATATATATATATATATATATATATAGTGTTGCCTCACTTATCGCGGTAGTTCGCCGCGAAGTAGGATCCGCCTATATGAACATAGATATTTTAATATATTTTTACGTTTACACTGTATAAACCCTCCCTGCACTGTTAAAAAACACCCTTTACATTATAAATAACAGCAAGCAACGTAAATTTTTATGAAAGTGATAGATAAAATTACGGTGAATGAAGTGATAATGACGTGACATACATACTCATTTACAATTATTTTTTTCTTTTACGTACTGTATAAACCCTCCCTGCACTGTTAAAAAAACACCCTTTACATTATAAATAACAGCAAGCAACGTAAATTTTTATGAAAGTGATAGATAAAATTACGGTGAATGAGGTGATAGTGACGTGACATACATACTTATACAATTATTTTTTCATTTACGTACTGTATAAACCCTCCCTGTACTGTTAACAAAACACCCTTTACATTATAAATAACAGCAAGCAACGTAAATTTTTATGAAAGCGATAGATAAAATTACGGCGAATGAGGTGATAATGACGTGACATACATACTCATTTACAATTATTTTTTCGTTTACGTATTGTATAAACCCTCCCTGCACTGTTAAAAAAAGACCCTTTGCATTATTAATAACAGCAAGCAACGTAAATTTTTATGAAAGTGATAGATAAAATTACGGTGAATGAGGTGATAATGACGTGACATACATACTCATTTACAATTATTTTTTCGTTTACATACTGTATAAACCCTCCCTGCACTGTTAAAAAAACACCTTTTACATTATAAATAACAGCAAGCAACGTAAATTTTTATGAACGTGATAGATAAAATTACGGCGAATGAGGTGATAATGACGTGACATACATACTCATTTACAATTATTTTTTCGTTTATGTACTGTATAAACCCTCCCTGCACTGTAAATAAACACCCTTTACATTATAAATAACAGCAAGCAACGTAAATTTTTATGAAAGTGATAGATAAAATTACGGTGAATGAGGTGATAATGACGTGACATACATACTCATTTACAATTATTTTTTCGTTCACGTACTATATAAACCCTCCCTGCACTGTTAAAAAAACACCCTTTACATTATAAATAACAGCAAACAACGTAAATATTTTTGAAAGTGATAGATAAAATTACGATGAATGAGGTGATGATGACGTGACACACATACTCATTTACAATTATTTTTTCGTTTACGAACTGTATAAACCCAACCTGCACTGTTAAAAAAACACCCTTTACATTATAAATAACAGCACGCAACGTAAATTTCAATAAAAAATGAAAATACTGAAAATTGTTTTTTTCAATATTTTAATATTTTTGCGTATACCCATAAAATAAAATAATAATTTATCCAAAGAAAAAACGTGATGAGAGTGAGAACGCGAACTAAGAAGCGCGAATAACCGAGGTAACACTGTGTATGTGTATATATATATATATATATATATATATATATATATATATATATATATATATATATATATATATATATATATATATATATATATATATATATATATATATATATACAGTGATCTCTCGTTTATCGCGAGGGTTAGGTTCCGGGACCCATCGTGATAGGTGAATTTTCGCGAAGTAGGAACACCTTAAGAAAAAACAAAAAATATATTTTTTTTTTTTTCCAAGATTATTGTGACAGCAGGATGGACCAAAAAAATTATAAAATAAAACAGCCTTTATCAGGCTGTAAAGAGAAACATATGGAGGGTGTAATGACCTGTCAGATGTGAAGGGATTATAAAAGATGTGTAATGAATATCCACCTCTCTGCTGGGTTTTAATATACCTCTGCATTACTCTGATGATGTCTACTCCAAAAATTCTCCTTAGATCATATTATTATTATTATTATTATTATTATTGATGTCTTGAATATATTTCAAGACAGTTTATTTCTACGTACATTATGTAAGTGTTATTTTGCATATAGTTTCATTTATTGTAACGTAAGTGCATGTATGTATACTTTTAGACTTAGTATGTGTACCTATTCATTTCTATCATGTATAAACATATATTCATATGTATAATATGTAGTTTATTATGGAGGCTGGCTGTAGAAGACTTGGAGAAAGGAATGCTAGTCACAAATGGATTTTAGCCATTAACCCTTCACCTACTTGATAACACTTATTGCATCGCCTGTTTAAACAAAGAACCGTTGTAAGCAAGTCATAACTCAAGTTAGTTCTAGTACCAAGGACCCCTACACACGAGGGGAGTTTTGTGAGACTTTCTTACAAAAAAGTTAGTTGTCCTCGTGAGATGCTACGAGACACTCATGTTTACTGTGTTTATTGACAGTACTTATAAGTTTGCTAACGAGTAATTAGTTGTCCTCGTGAGATGCTACGAGACACTCATGTTTGTGACGTAATTATAATGCGTGAAAGCGGTCGTAATTAATATTTATGAAATATATTTGCTACCGTGATCATTGACGGTGCATATACATTTAATAATGAGTAATTAGTTGTTCTCGTGGGGCATTACGAGACACTCAAGTAGAAAACGTAATAGAGGTACGTGGATCTGAAGATATTCGAGTTTGATTCAGAGTCCCGTGATTGCTGACGACATCAGGGTTATCCGGATAGATGAGTACAGATTTACCTTATTTCTAACAATATTTATAACTACGTGTGAGGGACAGAATGAGCTCATTTAATTGAACACTCGTAGGTAGAATGTATGTTAAGAAATTTATTATTCTGTATGAGGAAGTTTTAATTTAAGGTGAGGAGAGTTTATTTAAATATTCACATATCAGCAGTTCACAAACCCCCTTATAAAAGATTTGCATGTATGTCTAAGCATGTAATATTAATTGTATTTTATTGGTAGAGGACTTAATTTTGAGATCGTGGTAGGCTTCTACTGAAGCCGTGTCAGGATTTTCGAATTTAGGGGGTTATAAGATCGAAGGGTATTAACACACAGGAAATCCTCCACAGCTATTGGTCCTTCGAACCGGATGAGAATTGGTGTGGTAATGGTGAAAATAGTGTACATTTTAGATAAACTCCCGCCTTGTAAGAAGTTAGTGTAAAACTCTACGGTTAAAATAGTCCATATTTCAAAGAGAAAAAAAAAGGAGGAGCATTGCATGTATTTGCATGAATATTGCGAATATAACTTTGAAATTTAAGTGGTTGTTGAAATAAATAAGAGAATCTTTTTCCTGCTTGGATAAAGTGTTTCTCTCTCTGTGGAAACAAAATATACTTTCGTAGTTGAGCGTCCATCAAGTAATTTGGAAATTAGTACCCAATTTCGGGTGGGTGAACAGTGGTTTTTAGGGATTTGAGTGTTTACATATTTCCCATTTAACGATGTCTAGAATGTCGTATTGATTCTTTTGTTTACGTAAATAAACAGAAGGTAGTAACCC
This sequence comes from Halocaridina rubra, assembly GCA_037179515.1. Classification (NCBI taxonomy): domain Eukaryota; kingdom Metazoa; phylum Arthropoda; class Malacostraca; order Decapoda; family Atyidae; genus Halocaridina; species Halocaridina rubra. The sequence continues at coordinate 29,327 of JAXCGZ010013727.1, forward strand.
ACCTACTGCTAGATGCACAGTGTCGTTTATTGGAGGAACAGTGTGGTTTACATTACACTTTCCATTTACTGTTGCTGACTTAAGTGATGAAAAGTGTGTTTTACACTTTGAGGATTGGCGTCATAATTTACGGAATTAAATAACTGTATGTTATTATCTTGATATTTTAGAAGATTGTCCTTTGATACTCTTTACAGAGTGATTGTTCGTTGCATTGTGGATGCATAAAGGAGATCGTGGATTCTTTGATGATAAAATTGCATCAACTATTTGTTTGTTGTTTTATGTTCTGTTTGCTTTCTCAATATGTCGGTTAAACCTGAGGCATTAAAATACCTTCGGGAATTGTTTCAATGTGATTGTGTTCAGTGTCAAACAGAACTTGCCAAAGATGATGAGACACTTGTTGTTAATTATTTAGAAAGATGTCATCATACGCTAACAGAAAGATTCGGAAGATATGAAAGGAAATACGAAGAATATGTCGAGAATAAGCCTCTTAGAAGGGATTCTGAAGAGGAGGATACAGAACATGACAATCTAACTGAAACAGTAAATAATATTAGCTTAGCTGTCCTAGAACGGATTCGTAAGTTAGGAACTATGAAGAGTACTAGAGCTCCTAATTCCGAGAGTTCAAACCTCCCCAGTGGGCAACCCACACCTAAATTTCCTGAAGTCAAAATACCACAGTTCTCTGGAAACTATGATGAATGGAACGAGTTTTGGGATATGTTTGATAGTTTAGTTCTTAGTACTTCTATGGCAACTATGACAAAGTTTACCATCTTAAGAAATGCCCTTAAAGGAGAAGCAAAAGACACCATAAAGGGATATCCTGTTGCTAGTGAGAGTTATGACGAATGCATTCAACAGCTACAAGCTGTTTATGTAAGCAAGGACAGGATTGTACAAAATTTAATGAGGAAAATGGTTAAAATACCAACTCCCTCTTCTAATTATTCATCACTTTTTAAGTTCAAGCAGGAAGCAGAAGCCATTACTCGAAGTTTAAAAAATTATAAAGACATGGAGAACACTGATTGGGTGTTTTCAGAACTCATGATGATAAAATTGCCAGAAGATGTTGAGAACTGGATTAGCATGAAAACAGACAAAAAATATCCTACATATGAAACCCTCTTGAAGGCACTGGGAAAATATGTATATCATATAGAGGGCAACAATACTAAAGGTAACACAAAGGGAGAGACCCAAACCTCCTAGAGAGATGAGACCCAGTTCTATAAAAAAGAGTGTAGGTAGTTATGGTGCTACTGCAAAAGTAGTAAATAGTAAATCAGAATGTGTATTCTTTGGCTGGCAAGGTCATAAGTCTGAGCACTGTAATAAAGTAGTTAGCATAAATGAACGCAAAGAGAAACTGAGAGAAATCAAAAAATGTCTGAAATGTACTCAGTCAGGGCATTATGCAAATATATGTTACACTCAGTTAAATTGTAATAAGTGTAAGAAAAATGGTCATCATGCAGCCTTGTGTTATGAAAAAGAGACCAAATTTCTGAATGAACAGTCAGGAAATGGTTCAAATTTAGATGAGTCAAGCAATGAGCAAACATTCTGACTCAGAAAAGGGCAGGAAACATGTTGGTGTGATGACTATGAAGGCAGTACAAAGGCAAACAGTGAAGCTGAGTTTACCTTCATGTGCTCTGCCTACTGCAAGTGGAAAAATAAGCAGCTCAAAAGGAAATCTTTGGGTAAATACTAGGTTATTCTTTGATACAGGTTCTCTGTGTTCCTTTATAACTAGGGAATTAGCTGAAAGGCTTAAATTAAACCCAGTAGATGAAATATCTCTTGGTATTGATGCATTTCATTCTGAGACGAAGAAAGGAAGTTTTCCTGTTGTAAATGTAATTATCAAATTGGGGAAACGAAGAGCCAGAGTTAAATTACTCGTAGTTGATGACATGGTAATTAGCATCCACACTCCAGGACTAGCAAAGGCTGCAAATGTGTTAGTCTAATGGTCACAAGTTGGCTGATGAAGATATTTATAGTGATGTACTGGAGAACATTGGCACTGTTATTGGTGCCTTACATTTTAGTCAGTTTGTTAGTGGTATTAAAAAGTGGGATGTCTATACTTTGATGGAAACACCAGGTGGTGTCATGTTGTATGGCCATATTCCGTGTGATACTCAACATGAACCCAGTAATGTGCAAAGCCATATTGTTATGCGAGTAGGAACACAGTTTTTCCTGCAGCTACTCAAGAGTTGATTGAAGTGGCCATAGCGCCAGTTAATAAGTTGTTGATTGAAGAGGCGATAGAGCCTGATAATAAGTTGTTGATTGCAAAGGCCATTGAGCCAGTTAATAAGTTGCTGATTGAAGAGGCCATAGTGCCTGTTAATAAGTTGTTGATTGCAGAGGCCATAGAGCCTGTTAATAAGTTGTTGATTGAAGAGGCCATAGAGCCTGTTAATAAGTTGTTGATTGAGAAGGCCATAGAGCCAGTTAATAAGTTGTGGGAGCCAGAGAGTATTGGAGTAAAGCAAGAAGTGCATTACGAAGATAAAACTACACTTAGAAGTTTTACAGATTCTGTTCCCTTGAACCCTATCCACACTCCTCTCCTACACAATTTTCAGAGTGCCTTTGGACAAATGAAGTCTCTAATAGAACAGTTGGAGGAAATATTGGAGAATGTTCATGTGGGTAATTTGTTGGATGATTGTACTAGTGAAGAGAAACAGTTTGATATATGCAATACTGCAGAAGTAGAGTGGGAAAAGGCCAAAATATCACTGCAAGCATTGAATTCCAACAATGCAAGACTTCAAAGGGTACTGGATCAGTGCCTTTCTGAAAAATCTAGATCTCCTAAAGTATCAATCTTTAGTTTAATCTGGAATATTAATACAGACAAGTTGTCTTTGGAAGGTCTGAAGGCTAGAGAAGATGTGTTGACCAAACATAACCTTCTGTCACTGGTGGGTATATTTTTGGACCCCTTAGGTCTAATATCACCCTTACTAAGAAGAGGAAAAATTCTTATTCAGAGAGCTTGGTCTGAAAAGCTCTCATGGGAATATCTGTTGTCAGAAGTATACAAAGGGGAATCATCAAATTATGAAAGATCTGAAACGTCAAGCTGCCCAAAGGGTTGAAGAATTGTGGGCAAGCTTAATCATAGATGATAAATTGTAATGCTGATAGGGGGACCCCCGAGTTTTTCTTTTTTGGAGGGGCACAGGATGTCTTGACTATATTTCAAAACAGTTTACTTCTACGTACATTATGAAAGTGTTATTTTGCACATAGTTTCATTTATTGTAACGTAAGTGCATGTATGTATACTTTTAGACTTAGTATGTGTACCTATTCATTTCTATCATGTATAAACATATATTCATATGTATAATATGTAGTTTATTATGGAGGCTGGCTGTAGAAGACTTGGAGAAAGGAATGTTAGTCACAAATGGATTTTAGCCATTAACCCTTCACCTCCTTGATAACACTTATTGCATCGCCTGTTTAAACAAAGAACCGTTGTAAGCAAGTCATAACTCAAGTTAGTTCTAGTACCAAGGACCCCTACAAACGAGGGGAGTTTTGTGAGACTTTCTTACAAAAAGTTAGTTGTCCTCGTGAGATGCTACGAGACACTCATGTTTGCTGTGTTTATTGACAGTACTTATAAGTTTGCTAATGAGTAATTACTTGTCCTCGTGAGATGCTACGAGACACTCATGTTTGTGACGTAACTATAATGCGTGAAAGCGGTCGTAATTAATATTTATGAAATATATTTGCTACCGTGATCACTGACGGTGCATATACATTTAATAATGAGTAATTACTTGTTCTCGTGGGGCGCTACGAGACACTCAAGTAGAAAACGTAATAGAGGTACGTGGATCTGAAGATATTCGAGTTTGATTCGGAGTCCCGTGATTGCTAACGACATCAGGGTTATCCGGATAGATGAGTACAGATTTACCTTATTTCTAATAATATTTATAACTACGTGTGAGGGACAGAATGAGCTCATTTAACTGAACACTCGTAGGTAGAATGTATGTTAGAAAATTTATTATTCTGTATGAGGAAGTTTTAATTTAAGGTGAGGAGGGTTTATTTAAATATTCACATATCACCTGTTCATAAACCCCCTTATAAAAAGATTTGCATGTATGTCTATGCATGTAATATTAATTATATTTTATTGGTAGAGGATTTACTTTTGAGATCGTGGTAAGCCTCTACTGAAGCCGTGTCAGGATTTCCGAAGTTAGGGGGTTATAAGATCAAAGGGTATTAACACACAGGAAATCCTCCACAATTATTATTATTATTTTTAACAATAATTTTCCTTTGATGATGATTGTGGAGATTATTATTATTATTATTATTATTATTATTATTATTATTAATATCATTATTATAACGAATTTGTAATTAAACCATTATTTTTACAATAAATAATGTAGTTTTGGTTGAATGAACAAGAGTTAATTAAAGATCTCTCTCGTTCTCTCTCTCCAACATTCTACTCTACCCAACCCCCCACACTCTCTTTGTCCCAGCCAACTAGGGAGGGGCACTGTACACAGTTATTAAAGTAAATAAACCAACAGATGTACAAACAATGATGAGCCCTTAATAACAATAATAATAATAATAATAATAATAATAATAATAATAATAATAATGATGATGATAATAATCTCCACAATCATCAAAGGAAAATTATTGTTGCCAATAATAATAATAATAATAATATCTAAGGAGAATTATTGGAATGGACATCATGAAAGTAATGCAGAGGTATATTAAAACCCAACAGAGAGCTGGAGTTTCATTACACATCTTTTATAATCCCTTCACATCTGACAGGTCATTACACTCTCCATCTCTGTTTCTCTTTACAGCCTGATAAAGGCTGTTTTATTTTATCATTTTTTGGCCCATCCTGGTGTCACAATAATCATAAAAAAAAAAAAAAAAAAAAATTGGCCAAAAAAAAAAAAATCGCAATACAGTGAATTCGCGAGAGGTGAATCGCGATAGAGCGAGGGATTACTGTATGTATGTATATATGTATGTATATATATATAATATATATATATATATATATATATATATATATATATATATATATATATATATATATATATATATATATATATATATATATATATATATATATATATATATATATATATATATATATATATATACAGTGTTGCCTCACTTATCGCGATAGTTCGGTTCCGGGACCCGGCGCGAACCAGGAAATCCGCGAAGTAGGATCAGATATTTTAATATATTTTTACGTTTACACTGTATAAACTGTCCCTGTACTGTTAACATACCACCCTTTACTTCATAGATAACAGCATGCAAGCGTAAATTTATATGAAAGTGATAGGAAAACATACCGTGAATGTGATGATGACGTGACATACATACTCATTTACAATTATTTTTTCGTTTACGTACTGTATAAACCCTCCCTGCACTGTTAAAAAAACACCCTTAACATTATAAATAACAGCAAGCAACGTAAATTTTTATGAAAGTGATAGGAAAACTTACCGTGAATGTGATGATGACGTGACATACATACTCATTTACAATTATTTTTTCGTTTACGTACTGTATAAACCCTCCCTGCACTGTTCAAAAAACACCCTTTACATTATAAATAACAGCAAACAACGTAAATTTTTATGAAAGTGATAGATAAAATTACGGTGAATGAGGTGATGATGACGTGACATACATACTCATTTTCAATTATTTTTTCGTTTACGTACTGTATAAACCCTCCCTGAACTGTTAAAAAAACACCCTTTACATTATAAATAACAGCAAGCAACGTAAATTTTTATGAAAGTGATAAAATTATGGTGAATGAGGTGATGATGTCGTGACACATACTCATTTACAATTATTTTTTCGTTTACGTACTGTATAAACCCTCCCTGAACTGTTAAAAAAACACCCTTTACATTATAAATAACAGCAAGCAACGTAAATTTTTATGAAAATGAGAGGAAAACTTACCGTGAATGTGATGATGATGACGTGACATACATACTCATTTACAATTATTTTTTTGTTTACGTACTGTATAAACCCTCCCTGCACTGTTAAAAAAACACCCTTAACATTATAAATAACAGCAAGCTACGTAAATTTTTATGAAAGTGATAGATAAAATTACGGTGAATGAGGTGATGATGACATGACATACATACTCATTTACAATTATTTTTTCGTTTACGTACTGTATAAACCCTCCCTGAACTGTTAATAAAACACCCTTTACATTATAAATAACAGCAAGCAACGTAAATTTTTATGAAAGTGATAGATAAAATTACGGTGAATGAGGTGATGATGATGTGACATACATACTCATTTACAATTATTTTTTCGTTTACGTACTGTATAAACCCTCCCTGCACTGTTAAAAAAACACCCTTTACATTATAAATAACAGCAAGCAATGTAAATTTTTATGAAAGTGATAGATAAAATTACGGCGAATGAGGTGATAATGACTTGACACATACTCATTTACAATTATTTTATCGTTTACGAACTGTACAAACCCTCCCTGCACTGTTAAATAAACACCCATTACATTATAAATAGCAGCACGCAACGTAAATTTTTATGAAAGTGATAGATAAAATTACGATGAATGAGGTGATGATGACGTGACACACATACTCATTTACAATTATTTTTTCGTTTACAAACTGTATAAACCCTCCCTGCACTGTTAAAAAAACACCTTACATTATAAATAACAGCAAGCAACGTAAATTTACATTTCCAATAAAAAAATTAAAATACTGAAATTTTTTTTTTTTCAATATTTTAATATTTTTGCATATACCCATAAAATAAAATAATAATTTATCCATAAAAAAACCGCGATAGAGTGAGAACGCGAACCAAGAAACACGAATAACCTGGGTAACACTGTATATATATATATATATATATATATATATATATATATATATATATATATATATATATATATATATATATATATATATATATATATATATATTGGCATTTATTATCCTACTAGGAATCTTGTTCCATGCATCAGCTACTCTACGGTATTACCAAGCCAATTTTCACCAATTTCCCTTCTGAACCTGAATTTATTAAGCTTAAATCCATTACCCATTACAAGTTCTGGTTTGATCATGAATTTTTTTAACTTTATTAATATCGCCCTTGTTAATCCCTTTAAACCACTTATACACCTCAATTATACCCCCCTAACTCTGCACCTCTCTAGAGAATGTATAATAAGTTTTTTAATCTGGTATATGGTAGATTTAGGCATTGCATAATTAATTTTTTTTTTTTTTTTTAGTCTTGCTTTGGTTATTTATAATTTTTATTTTATCTCTGTTTACATTTGCAGATAGAGGTTCGTTCTCCTGCATCCTCCTCCTCTTCTACCGCATAAGTTACTTGCTCACGGCCACCATGCATGTCCCAGTGTACTGTATGACTGTTGCCCACTGCATAATAGACTACAGTACAGTAATGTATGTTAATTTCTAGCTGTAAAGTGAATATGAATATCTTTTGTATACTCTTAAAAATAGATACAGGGCTTTCTGCTTTGCTATGTAGTAATAAAATATGTTTTTTACTTATCTTATATCTTTGGCATGGTGTGTCTATGTAAGGTTTGGAACGTATCTATGCCCTTTATCATTGTTTCCTATGGAAAATGACTCGTTTTTTCACGCGATTTTCCATTTACCCGACACTACTGAGAACCTATCTAGGCGTTATTCTGAGAACTAAGTGTATGTATATATATATATATATATATATATATATATATATATATATATATATATATATATATATTATATATATATATATATATATATATATATATATATATATATATACAGTGTTCCCCCTCCTGTATCGCTTTTCTTGGTTCGCATTTTCACTGTACCACGGGTTTTTTTTGGGCAAATTATTATTTTATATTTTGGGTATATGCAAAAATATCAAAATATTAAAAAACTAAAAATTCTCAGTATTTTCATTTTTTTATTGAGAAAACATATTTCATTATCAAATTGATAAAAAAAAATTATTTCCCAGCCTATAATTAATAAAACAGTAAAAAATAGTAAAAAACATAAATTTAGATAGATACGTTTATTTACCACCTCTTTTCAAAAGTATAATCTTTACAAAAGGAATATTTGGTCCAAATTACAATGAATAAATACAATAGATTTTGTACAATCATCAAATAAGTAAATGAATTTTAAATTAATATACATTGTACTAATAACTGAATGATATACGTACGTACAGTATAACTCACAGTATTGCATCATGCAAAATAGTGTTCGATAGCGTACAATGTATTGGGGTCACAGCTACGTGAGCTAGCATATATATTTATATTTCCAGTAGTTTCTTGATTTTATTGATAAAAAAACGTATTTCTTGGCCTAAGAATAATAAAACAGTAAAAAATAGTAAAAAACATGAATACTAACAGTATTGCAACATGTAAGATATGATACCGCTATCAGCGTTTCGGACAAAGGCTCGTTCAGTCTAACTCACGTGTGAGCCGTTCACGTTGTGCTTATTAAAAGTTTTGCTTGTGTTCGATAGCGTACAATGTACTGGGATCGCAGCTACGTGAACTAGCATATATATTTATATTTCCAGTAGTTTCATGATTTTATTGATAAAAAAAAACTATTTCTTAGCCTAAGAATAATAAAACAGTAAAAAATAGTAAAAAACATAAATACTAACAGTATTGCAACATGTAAAATACGATACTGCTATCAGCGTTTTGGACAAAGGCTACCACCATCTTCCATTGTCTCGCCTCACTTGTGTGCGCCGTTCACGTTGTGCTTATTATTATTAATATGTTTTGCTTGTTATTTTTTTACTCGCATATTTTAACCTTTGCAATGCCTCCCAAGCATCCTTCATCTTATAAGGCTTCTTGTAGTGAGCCTAAGCAGCAAAGGAAAATGTTAACCATAACAGATAAGGTAAGTTTACCTATCACGTACATATAAATTTACGTTGCATGCTGTTATTTATAAAGTAAAGGGTGGTTTTTTAACAGTGCAGGGAGGGTTTATACAGTAAACTTAAAAATAATTGTAAAATACCTATGTACATGAGTATGTCATATAAATTTATGCTTGCATGCTGTTATTTATGAAGTAAAGGGTGGTTTGTTAACAGTACAGGGAGGGTTTATACAGTTTATACGGTGTAAACGAAAATATAAATTAAAATATCTATGTACATATAGGCTGATCCTACTCCGCGATTTTCCTGGTTCGCGCCGGGTCCCGGAACCAAACCCCCGCGATAGGGGAGGGAACATTGTATATATATATATATATATATATATATATATATATATATATATATATATATATATATATATATATATATATATATATATATATATATATATATATATACACACCTAGTTCGCTTTTTACTGTGCCTATAATCCGCCAAATTGGAATAATGCCCCAAAAATTAATAGCAAAAAAATTCGAAAAAACGTTTTCATTTTAGTAAATAATCGACCGCCTCATAGGTACTTTTTTCCGCCATGATCCTCCTCTTCTACCGCTTAATCAGATATTATGAAGATAACTGAAAAAAGGAATTAAAACAAACAGCAAACAAACTTGCAATATAATATCTTCAGGGAAATAGCGTGCGAGGGTGCATCAGCTGACAGGAGGCGGCAAAATGTTTGCAGATAAGAGGTTCGTTCTCTCGCATCCTCCTCCTCTTTTACTGCTTAATGCGATCGGATATTATGAAGAGAATTGAAAAAAAGCATTAAGAACAAACAGCAAACAAACTTGCGATATACTGTAATATTGTCAGGGAAATAGCGTGCGAGGGTGCATCAACTGATACAGAGGCGGCAAAACGTTTGCAGATAGAGGTTTGTTCTCCTGCATCCTCCTTCTCTTCTACCGCTTAATGCGATCGGATATTATGAAGAGAATTGAAAAAAAAGCATTAAGAACAAACAGCAAACAAACTTGCGATATAATATCATCAGGGAAATAAAGTGCGAGGGTGCATCAGCTGATATGGAGGAGGCAAAACGTTTGCAGATAGAGGTTCGTTCTCCCGCATCCTCCTTCTCTTCTACCGCTTAATGCGATCAGATATTATGAAGAAAATGAAAAAAAAAGGATTAAGAACAAACAGCAAACAAACTTGCGATATAATATCGTCAGGGAAAAAGCGTGATTGAGCAAAAACGTTTCCAGATAGAGGTTCGTTCTCCCGCATCCATGTGCTCACCGCACCATGCACGTCCAAGTGTATGCCTGTTGCCCACCGCATAACAGAGTGCATTAATTTGTTTACTGTACAGTAATTCTGTATATATTTTATACTGCACACTATTTGCATGTTAACATAAATAACTACAGGTCTTTTTGCTTTGATATGTACTTATAAAAATGTTTTACTTATCATATATCTTTGGTATAATATGTCTATGTACGGTTGTGAAACGTATCAATGCCCATAATCATTGTTTCTTATGGAAAAGGAGTCGATACATTACGCAAAAATTACAATACGCTGCACTTCTGAGAACCTATCTTCGCGTTATCACAATAACTATGTGAATATACACTCACCTCTTGAAACAACGTGATGATAGGTTCTCAAAATGCATGGGTAATGTAAAATTCGCGTAATGTATCCAATCAGTTTTCATAAGAAACAATGAAAATTGGAATAGATACGTTCCACAACCGTACATATACACACTATGAAAAAGATATAAGATAAGCAAAAAAATTTTATAAGTACATAACAAAGCTGAAAGACCTATAGTTATTATTTTTTTTTATGAGTGTGACACTGGGACAGGCAAAAACTGCCCTAATTAATAAAGGCCCGGGCTCACGAAAACACCAAGACGAAGGAAGAGAAAAAGGTTAAGGAAAAGGCAGAGATGAGGTAATATCACACAAAGGAAAACGACACACAGAAAATAAAGTCAAAGTACAAAGGACCCAGAGATATAGAGGACTAGGCCCTGAGATGACGATAGATCTGCTTTTTGAAGGATGATAGGTCATAAGAATTAGGAGGTAGATGGGAAGAAGCAGTCGCTGCACCATCCAATCCATGAGCTACAAATCACCACACAGTACCTGTAAGATGAGGCAGCTTGGCGAGTGCTGCGCGGCCTAGGCAGTGGGCAAGGGATGCAACTCGCCAACTCATCAGAGCAGCAATGGAAGTAGTAGCGATAGAAAAGAGAAAGGGAAGATACCTTACGGCAAAAAGAGAGAGAATCCAGATTAAGAGTAAGAGAAGGATCATTAATGAGTCTGACTACATTAGATTCAACCCTATCAAGGAGATAAGTATAAGAAGAAGCACCCTAGATGTGCGAGCAGTATTCTAAGCAGGGACAGATAAGACCTTTATAGATTTTAAGTAACTGTAAAGAGGAAAAGTAATGAGAGAAACGAAACAAAACCCACAATTTTTTGGATGAAGATTTAGAAATTTGGATTATGTGATTCCTCCAAGACAAGTTACTGGCTATATGGATTCCTAATATGTTGATAGAATAAAGAGGATAAATTTCGTTAGTTTCAAAGACAATAGGGATATCAGGAGGAGAAAAAGATAAAGAGATAGCTAGAAACTGTGTCTTGGAGGCATTGAATTTAACTAAATTTTGAGTGCCCCACTCACATACCCTCTGCAATCAGAGTTGAGAGTAGAAGAAAGAGTGATACGAGACTGATTACGATAGCAGATGAAGGTTGTGAAGAAAAGGCAGAGGAAAAGTGAAGGGTAAAATCATCAGCAATGGCATGAAGAAGAGAGGAAGATGGGGATTGTAGATCATTGATGAAGAGAAGGAACAGAGTATCATAAAGAACAGAACCCTGTGGAACACCACTGGTAACAGAGAAAGGGCTATATGTCGCACCATCAACAACTACATATATAAAACGGTCAGAAAGAAAACTGGAAATCAGAGAACAGAAAGAAAGGATATAGCCATAGGCAAGAAGTTTGGCCAACAGAGCCTTGTGCCAGACTGTCAAAAGCCTTAGAGAAATCAAGGGTGACAACAAGGGATTCCCCATAGTTCCTCAGAGAAGATGATCATACATGAGTAGGATAGGACAAGAGGTCACCAGTGGATCTTGCCTTGCGGAAGCCGTACTGGTGATCGGAGATAAGTGAGTTAGATTCAAGGCATATCAAGAAGTGAACATTGATCAAAGTTTTAAAAACTTTAGCAATAGAGGAGGTCAGGGCAATAGGTTGGTACTTTGAAGGAATAGAGTGATCACCCTTCTTAGGAAAAGGTTAAATTAGAGCATGCTTCCAAGATAAAGGATAGATACTGGATGACAGAATGAGGCGAAAAAGACGGCAAAGCACGGGAGCTAGTTCATCTGCAAACACCTTAAGGAACCTTGAAAGGATACTGTCAGGACCAGAAGCCTTGTTCGTCTTTAGCGAGCGAAGAACTTTATGAACTTTACGTGATGAAAGGATAAGGGAGGGCATAGGGTTAGAAAGGAGTAAAGATTGAGGAACAGGTGCGCTGGAATCGTTTATAGAAGAGTTGGTAGAAAAATGACAGCCAAAGAGAGTGGCTTTGTCAGTGGGAGAGCAAGCAATAGAACCATCAGAGGAGTTAAGGTCATCAACTTTCTTTCTTATAAAGGAACCCTTAGACCTTCGAATCTGAGCAGTACAGCGATTCCTAGCAACAAAAAAAGTAGTGAGTCAAATCGGAAGGAGAGGCTTGGTAAGATCAGTGTGCCCGATTCCTGACCTGGATAGCCATGGAGAAGGCAGAGTCAAACTAAGGTTTAGGGGGAGAGAAGTCAAAGAGGAAGTTACGCAAATTTTCATGTTGGGTACGCTCAAAGTGCCAAAGGTGGCGCTGAGTAAGAGGGATTGGTGGAGGGGGAGCATAAATGGAAAAGATTGAGATCATAGAGTGGTCAGATTGGCCAAGAGGGAAAAACACAGAATAAGAGCAGTTTGAAGGGTTAGAAGTAAGAAATAGGTCAAGAGTGTTTGCTGCATATTCATGACGATCAGGAACACGAGAGGGATGTTTGATAATATGCTCCAGATCGTGAGTAATAGAGAAAGAAAGGGCCTCAATTTCTCCCACATAAGTGTGAGAAGAATTATGCCACTCACTGTGGTGTACATTGAAGTCTCCAATGTAGAGAACTTGGCATGTGGGTGAGAAGACAGTAAGGACTCATGGCAAGAGGACAGATATGCAAAAAGAGACACAAACTCGGTGGAGTTTGGATAAAGGGTAGCAGAAGCAAAGGAAAATAGTGGTAGTGAAGAGATATATTTTTAGCCAGAGAAGATCAAAGTCAGGAGGTTCAAGATCCACGAGCCTCGCAATAGGAGTGTTAGTGTTGCAGTAGGCACAGACCCCACCTTTGGAACACCTTAGGAACAAAAACGAGTATACAGATTATAGTGAGAGATTTTAAATGAGTCAGTGGAAGCTTGGATAGACAGCTGGGTTTCAGATAGGAGGAGGTTAGAGAGGAAAGTACCCAGGTGCTGTTCCACAGATGAAAGATTAGAGTTCAGCCCACGAATGTTAGAATAGTGTAGAGTGAAGGAAACATATCACTTGGGAGGTGCAAGGCTGAGGGCAGAACCATTACTACCACCAGACGTGTCTGCCCTCAAGCCAATAGTGTACAGTATAAAAGATATACATATTTACAAATAAATACTGTATAGCAAAAAAAACTTAACGCACCCTGAGAACGAACCCTTATCTGCAAACGTAAACAAAGATGACATAAGCGGTAGGAGGAGGAGGAGGTGGTGACTTTAGCAGTAGAAGAGGGAGGAGAAGAGGAGGAGGAAGGGGGAGAGCAAACCCCTGGTTGTTGATGGGATTAATACTGGGTGAAGAGAGACTGAAGCACATGGCATCATGGTGGGAAACTGCCTCTGAGGCGGTCGCTTAGTTACTAAACTGAACCATTTTTTTCGCTTTTTCTTGCGCGCACTTTTTATTTTTTCAATATTATTTTTTGGAGGCATTATTCCAATTTTATGTATTATAGAAACACGTAAAAAGCGAATTGGCAGTATATATATAGTTAGTTCCATGTAAATTCCACCCCAAAAATTCCTCCCCACATTACCACCCCAGAAAATTTTCTCCCCACCAGTTTTTCACCCCATAAAACCTAACCTAACAATGAAATAAACTTAAGGCAAACAATCATAAATTTGAAATGTATTGGTTAATTGGTGGAATTTTCGTGTGGTGGAAATTTATGGGGAGAAAATTTCATGGGGTGGTAATTTTGTTGGGTGGAATTATCATGGGAGGAATTTTTGGGGTGGATTTTACAGGTTATCATATATATATATATATATATATATATATATATATATATATATATATATATATATATATATATATATATATATATATATATATATATATATATATATATGGAACACCTACAGTTTAGCGGGCCACACCAATGTTCAAAACCTACCAATAGATGGCGATAGGCTCTGACTAGAGAACTGGCAGATGAACACACAACAAAAAGGGTGAAAAATAGGCATACGAAACAATTTTTTACTATCCTAACTAAAAATATTTACCTAACCTCTTAGCCAGGGGGGCTTTGCCCTCCTGGGACCCCCCATTCTAAAAATGCTTACCTAACCTTCAGTCGAACTACTTACCTGAGTGGAGGGATGAGGTCGTTGAGCGGCATGGCCCGCTAAACTGTAAACTATTCACATATATATATATATATATATATATATATATATATATATATATATATATATATATATATATATATATATATATATATATATATATATATATATATATCAACAACAAATCTATGCTTGGACATATGAGGCATCTTGTGGACAAGGGACGAATGCACTACCTTCATCAATTATTCATCGTATATCTAAATGATCTGGATTCGGATATCAGTAGTAACCTAAGTAAATTCGCAGACGACACTAAAATAGGTAGAACTATAAATGGAAAAGAAGACATTCATGCTTTACAGGAAGATCTAAATAGATTATCTGAATGGTCGGACAAATGGCAAATGGAATTTAATGTTGAAAAATGTAAAGTAGTTAAAATGGGTACTATAAAAGACAATACTAGTTATAAGCTAAATAACCATGAAATCATGAGTTCTCAATGTGAAAGGGATTTGGGAGTTCTTGTGAGTAGTAGTCTTAAGCCAAGAGAGCAATGCACAGCAGTCAGAAATAAAGCAAACAGAATTTTAGGATTTATCTTCTCCCCAAACTTTCCTTTCTTGACGTCGGCTACCCCCCAATTTAAGGGGGAAACAGCCTCGGTATATGTATGTATGTATCTCAAGAAGCGTTAGCATAATAATAATAATAATAATAAATCTTTATTTCCATTTCAATACAATGGGTATTCGTCGGCCAGGGCAAGCCCCAACCCCCCACTGTGGTGTCCGACCACAGCAGTTCCTGCCAGTAAACAGCTTAAACTCTCGGTCTTGGACGGGAACCGATCTTTCGACCTCGTGAATGCGAAGCCAGCGCGTTACCACTGTACTAGCCAGTAATAGCAATAGGACGGAAAAAGTTATTTTGCAGCTCTATCTTGCATTAGTTAGGCCCCATTTAGATTATGCTGTGCAATTCTGGTAACCCTATTATAGAATGGAAATTGAATCCTTGGAGAGAGTGCAGCGAAGAATGACCAAGATGATACACAATATCAGAAATCTACCATATGAGGACAGATTAAAAAAACTTAATCTACATTCTCTAGAGAGGCGAAGAGTTAGGGGGGATATGACTGAAGTGTATAAATGGTTTAAAGGGATTAACAAGGGAGATATTAATAAAGTTTTAAAAATTCATGATCAAACCAGAACTCGTAATAATGGATTTAAGCTTGATAAATTTAGGTTCAGAAGGGAAATTGGTAAAAATTGGTTTGGTAATAGAGTAGCTGATGCATGGAACAAGCTTCCTAGTAGGATAGTAAATGCCAATACCTTAGACACCTTCAAATGTAGATTAGATACACATATGACAGAGGTAGGGTGGGTATGAATAGGTTAGTGCTTATTAGAAAAATCATAAAAAGAAAAATAGAATAAATAAGTAGAGTAGAATAGAATAGGTTAGACATGCTGAAAATACAATTCAAAAATGGAGCTGCCTCGTGTGTGCCAGTAGGCATGTTGCAGTGTCCTCTATTCTTATGTTCTTATGTTCTTAAAAGTGAGTAATAGGTGTTTTCCGTTAGGTGGAAGTACTGAAAATCTCCCATGCAGTCTCAGAATTCTAGGTTCAATCTCCCTTGTCTTGCACATGTGGAGCGGTGGAGGAGGCCGGGGATTTCAAAGCGTGTTGCCTATGATGATAGTTTTTAATTAATAATTATAGTAAAAATATTACTTATTGGCATTTGTTGCTGAAATTTTCACAGTACCTTAGTTTCACTGACATTTAATACAGGAATGAATTTCAAATTGATTGAACAATAATTACTATATGCTGTAAAAACACCATCGCGTGTTTGACTGGCTTTTGTTTTTTCCTGATGTATAAATTTTTCTCTTCCAAAAGAATCTAATATATAATAACATTGCTATTCTGTAAGGTATTATTTTAGTTATGGGGAATAATGGCATATGGCTTTTTTATATATAGGGAATATTATCCTCCCCCGGCTTGTGAGGACGCGTTCCCCTAGATGAGGCTTGGTTAGGTTAGAAGACACTCTCAATAACCCCCTCTTCTAAAAATTTACCTTCTGTAATATTCTGTCTGCCACCTATACCTGACTTTAAACGCTCGTAAATCAAAAGTAAGAAATTGGAGCATTTGCCCCTTATCCACGAGTCGTCTCATTATCTTTTAACTTCTAATATATACCACTTAATCCATTAATCCTTCCTTATTGAACAATATTTCTCCTAATTCAATTATTTCCTTACCCAAAATATAATATAATTAGGACGAAATCAAATGGGGGACTGAGTATCACGACCGAAATGATCACGTCTTTCCACGATTGTTAGTTCAAATTTAGTTGTAAACAATGAAGTGAAGAAATTCGAAATTATAAACTTTAGGAAAAGACAAACTCTCTTACTTAAAAAGAAAAAATAAACTAAAGTTAGAGTGATGAAAAAATAATAAATTAACAAAATAAAGTGAATATTTAAATTTTTTGCCTTCTAAGCTTTTAAAATTTTACTCAAAATAAGAAATATATGAGAGAAAAACATGGAAATGAAAGATTAGTGTCGCAGGATTTTCCTATTTTATTAGGAAAGGATTTTTTGAAGCTATTTTTCATACTGGACATTTATTAATTTACCAAAAATGTAATTTTTGATTGAAAAAAATATTAAAGGTAATCTATATTTATCAATATTTTGTGCTGATACGAAAAAACTAGATAACGAATTTTGGAATACTGGTGTTCGAAATTTTAATATGCATAAAACAACATGTAAAACTCCTTTATATAATTCATAAAGTCATATACTAGTAAAAATGTGGCCGAGCAAAGGCACACATCCATTTAAATATAATTTATTAACACAATTCAGTTCAATTCAATTCAGATGGTTTATTGATATAAATATACATCAAAGGGAGCAGACAGCATGCTGGTACGCCCAACCAACAGATCTATAAAGGTCTAGCAAAAACCTAGGATCTAAGTGTGAACAGTTTGTGCTTCCTCAGGATGGCAGGTATGACATTTGCATTAATCATATGGCAAGCTTGTATAGTAGCATCTACAATATTAGGATTCCTAAATTCCTCAATGTTTGGCCAAGAACATAAACAATGTTGCAATGAATGAGAATTTTCTGCATTACAAAGTTTACAAGGTATTCCGTCTCCACCATTTACAAACTGCCAGTAATACTTATAACCTAACCTCAACCGCATAACAAAGGTGTCCACTCTGGTGGATGCTCTACCATAATATGTATTAGTGCTTTCATAAACTGTAACATAGTGTTGCATGCTTTCACTTACATTGTCTATAATTTTCTGAATGTTTTCAAGGTCCCACTGTAACCTTTTACTTGTCAGTATACCCTTTATTCTTCTTAAACTCATAGCAGCTTCAGAATCAATCATGTCCTTGCTTAATGCATCTTTGGCAAGCTTATCAGAACTCTCATTGAGACATATGCCTATGGTATCCACATAAATTCCACACTGTGATCAGTAGCCTTGAGTTGATGTATTATGTGTTTACAATGTGACACTAATTCGCTATCGACTGTATTAGGACTGGTTAAAGAAAACGGTGCACTCTGACTATCAACAAATACATAAATATCTTTACATTTAATGGATGGTACTAATAAACCTTCATATATTGCTTGAAGCTCAGCACTTGTGGTAGTTGTATAATCACTCACTCTCTTAGATATGTGTTCAGCAATACTTACACCCTCTTCAAAGTATTCCCAAATTACAGCCCACACTCAGCCTTAATACCACTTACTGGCCCATCACAATACATACGAATTACATTACATCTGGGTGAAGTATTAAATTCAGACCACGACTAAGACCCAGATGTTTCGAGTGAAAAGGCTCCAGAATTTTGCTGCAAGAGTTGCCATAGGGGGGGTGCATAAATATGATCACGTGACTCCCCTCTTTGAGAGATTGGGTTGGCTAAGGATGGACATGAAGTTCATATATAATATCTGTCTTTTAGTTTTTAAAATAAATCATGGAATATTACCGGAATGGCTCTTCTCATTGCCAACAGTTAATCAAGTGCGTATCAATAACGTCAACACCAGATATCAGAATTCTTTTTACGTGCCCAGAACTTCCACTGATATTGGGGCAAGAGCCTTAAATGTAATGGGCCCGAGACTTTGGAACTCTTTACCCGCAAACTTAAGAAGCTGCCAAACATTACCCTCACTTAAATCTCATCTTTTAAATCACCTACTTAATAAGTGATTTTAGTCTCATTATTATCCTCCCATTGGGTAGACGAAGTGTACGTATGCTTATTTTTTTGTGTAAATATTTTGATTTTGTGCTTTGCAAATTTCATTTGTTTTATTTTGACATTTTACATTGTAATTTCTAATTAGATTAATTATCATGTAATAGCCATTTTTGATGGAATAAAGTTTTTGACTTTGACTTTGACTTTGACTTTGACTCTCTCTCTCTCTCTCTCTCTCTCTCTCTCTCTCTCTCTCTCTCTCTCTCTCTCTCTCTCTCTCTCTCTCTCTCTCTCTCTCTCTCCTGGCTTCGTAATTTTTCTGACTGTGTTTACAGGAGAGAGCCCCATGCTCGAAATGCCACATCTCATAGTTGGTTTCCTATACCTAATCAATTACACTTATCTTGTCTGTCCTTAAAACTATAGATGTGCATATGTGTGTTTGTTTTTACCCATAAGTAACTGCAACACGTGTATGCTTAAACATATTTTAAACGTTTGCAGTACCTTCATTTTTCCTCTTAAATCTATATCAATATGCAGCTGAGATCCATAGGGATCAGTTTTAGGGCACCTTTAGTTGATAAATAGAATATGCTAAATGAGGAAATTGTCTGTGCTACATGCATTTGTAGTTCTATGAAAAGTAAAGATAAGTTTCAGTGATTACAAACACAGCCCATGAGACATAGTGAGACTGAGATAGAAATGGATTTTATCGAAACCTAGTCCCTGCCAACCCAACAGGTAGAATGTGTACACTAGAGGATATGTCGAGTCATTGTTGGAACCAACAGCACTGCAAAAATAATTAGATATAGCAGTCAATGGGGTATTATTGCATTATAGGACCACCTCTGTTTTCCAGTTGAAATAAAGGCTTTCTGCTAGTTTTTTATGTGTTTTAAACGAATCTGACCTTCATTTGCTCCGGAAATTAGTCCTTCACTCTGAAAAATTAACCTTTAGTTAAAAATCACTGGGAAAAATTAACCGTTAGTTAAAAATCACTGGCTTTCTGGTAAGTGAAGAGTTGCTGTAGCCGCCCGTTACTCAATTTCAAATCACACACTGAGTTAATGAAATAATGGGGTTAGGTTAATTTAGGTTAGGTTAGGTTAGCTCAAAACACATAAAAAACTACCTATTTCAATTGGAAAATAGAGGTGGTCCTATAATGCAATTATACCGTCAATGGAAAAAGTCTTATGCATATACTAATTGTTCACGAATTGCAGTCTTAATATTCGGTGAAATTCCTTCTTCCAGTCTCGAATAGGTCCAATAGAGACGACGCCAGTGTGACTGTTTCAAGCAGGATTAGAGTTTTTTTAACTAATAAATCCCATGGCCCATAGAGCCGAGAACACTGTTTGAGAGCCTCGCCTTAGTTAGTGTTAACGAAGGTTCATCAACATCGTGACAGGAGATCCAAGTAGGAGGAATGACAGAGCCAAACGACAGGACGCCATGTTTATTTTCTTCTCTATCTCACATTAAGCCATGTTATCACACAAGATAAACTCAGATGTATTCAGCAGCTTCAAACATCCATACGGCTTTCTCAAGAGAGAGAGAGAGAGAGAGAGAGAGAGAGAGAGAGAGAGAGAGAGAGAGAGAGAGAAAGTATACAACTTCCTCTTATCCAGACTCACTGACGACTGGAAGAGGAAGACTTCTCATGACGTTATGTTTACTTTTCAAGGATGACTGATACACAGACTGATAGAAAGACTTCTCTCTCTTTACATAACAAACAACACGAGTCAAATTAAAGTCTAAAGTTACGGTATTTCAAAATATACCTCTGCTATTATTAACTCAAAAAACTCTTGCTAAACTCAAAACATATATATGAAATAATTAAAAGGCTCACTAAATCATTGGGAATGCAATACAAATTAAAATAAATAAACCAATCAGAGTGTATACATTCCTTAATCATAGAAAACAAGTACAATTATATAACTACTCATTACTAAACAATACATTATAAGGGCTAGTTATGTAAATACAAAATGTCTATTTCCTTCCTAACACACTCCCCATCATAGGAGTACAGACTCCTATTAATCAAGTACAGTAACCTATACAAACATACAGAACTGCACCGGTATGAAATTTCACATCACTTAGCCCTCCAACAGATATACAACATATATAGATACCGGTACTGAAGTATGCAGTACAGTACCTTACAGACTCATACTACTGTACATACAGTACTCACAAATCAAGTTTCTGAGGAACCTTTATCGGTCTACCTGAACGTGTATGAATGTCATTAGATACATCAGGCTGAGAGTAAGAGTGGTCAATTTCCTGGTCAGGAGGAGGACTGGCTTGAACAGACGCATCAAAAATAGGAAGAGGCTGATCAACCTTAGCATCATTGGTATACTCAACACTTGATATTTCTAAATCATGAAGTTTTTGAATTGGCCTTTTCAAAATCCCTTTAGAAGTTCTCACATTTACACTTCTAATAATTCCATCCCGACCAGGGAAGACATCCACAATTACTACCAGAGGCCACTGTAATCTTGGAAGGTTGTCTTCTTTTACTAAAACTAAATCACCCTTCTTAATGTTACATTTTTCAGTAAAGCCTTTAACCACAGGAGGCAGATTAGTAATATAGTCCTTAGTCCACAACCTCCAGAATTTATCTAAGGTTTGATTTCTTATAATTTATCTTTCCTTTAAATCTTGAGAAGTGACAGGCATACAAAGAGGTTTAGGGTCTACCTGAGTATGAGTGCTAGCACTTCTGCCAATGAGAAATTGAGAAGGAGACAAGGGGTGAGCCTTGTCCATTTCATCACCAACATAAGTAAGGGGTCTGGAATTTACACAAGCTTCAATTTCATGCAATAAAGTCTCTAGTTCAGTTCTGGAGACACACTTAATGCCTAATGTTTTCCTGATGGCAGACTTAACTGATCTTATCAGCCGCTCCCACCAGCCTCCCCACCATGGAGAACGGGGGACTATAAATTTCCACAGTGGGCCAGGTGACCGTAAACCTCATGTAATTGGCCTGCACAAGCAACAAAGGTTTTGGCATTGTCTGAATATATTATTGATGGCAATCCTCTTCTAGCAATAAATCTACGTATGGCGTGCTTGCAGTCATCCACACTCATTGAGTCAGTGAGCTCTAAATGCACGGCCCTTACTACTGCACATGTGAACAGTAACATGTAAAACTTCTTAGAGGGGAAATCTGCACAAAACAAGGGGCCTGTAAAATCAACACCTGTCCTTGTAAATGGAGGTGCAGCTTTTACTCTGAATTCTGGAAGAGGTGCCACAATCTGACTGCACGCTCTAGAATCATGTCTTTTGCATTTTACACATTCCTTAGTAACTGACTTGGCCATCCTTCTTACTCCTATAATCCAAAAATTCTCTTGCAAGGTAGACACAATTGTAGAGATACCTGCATGCTTAAGAAAATGGTGTTGAAACTGGACCAACAGCCATGCTAAATGACACTTGGGAATAATTACTGGGTGCTTACTCTCGAAACTTAAATTGGCATTCTCAAGTCTCCCCTTGATTCTTAACAAACCTTTGTCATCCAAAAAAAAGGGTCTAGGGTACTCAACTTTGATCCTTTAGGTAAAGCCTGGTCATTTAGCAATGTGTTAATCTCATTTGGATACATCTGTCTCTGTACCTGATAAAACATCTTGAATTCAGCCTCTGACATTTCTGTTGTGGAGAGTGGAAAAATTTTCTTATCATGAGATTTGCAATTGTGGATGAACCTTAGCACCCAAGCAACAACACGCTGAACTTTACTGAATGTGCCCCACTGCTCAAATTCCAGCACAGGTGAGGTTAGACTGACTGTTGTGTAAACTAAATCTTCAGTGACCCCAGCATCCTCGTTAATACAAACAGGTACTGGTACTGATTCTAGAGACATACTGATAGGCTCAGACAGTCAAGATGATCCATTCATCCACAACTTATTTGATACTATTTGATCTCCCATTATACCTCTGGAGACCAAATCAGCTGGGTTCTCATTACTAGGACAATGATTCCAGCAGCTAGGGGAGGGGGTTAAACTTTGAATTTCTGTCACCCTGTTTGCCACAAAGGTCTTCCACCTATAAGGGTCACCATTGATCCATGTCAATGCTATTTGTGAATCTGTCAGCAAAATAGTTTGGTATCCATACAGAGATGAAGGGATTTTTTCACAAAACTTACTAGTCTAGCACACAACAGGGCCCCCATCAACTCTAATCTCGGCAAAGTTATGGTCTTAATGGGTGCCACTCTAGACTTAGAGGCTACTAATGAAACTTTAGGTGATTCACCATCTGCTACATAGGTACGGATATATACGCAGACACCATAACCCTTCCCTGATGCATCACCAAAGGCATGAAGTTCTACATTAGTAAGATTACTCCATAGCAAATGTGGAAAGTAAACTCTCTTCATCCTCCAATCCCTTAGACACTCAGCACTAAGAACCCAGTTTTTAAACTTATTCAATAATCTGGTGGCAACTCATGTTCCCACTGTAATCCCAACCTCCATATATCTTTGAAAAGTATCTTACCAAACATAATAAATGGATTAATAAGGCCTAGAGGGTCAAAGATTTTGGCAATCAGACTTAGCATGCTTCTCTTGTTATAATTCAACACAGTTTGGGTGTTGAACTCTAAACCTGCAAAGGAAAACTCATCAGATGAACTACACCACAGTAATCCCAGTACTTTAGTTGCTGTACCCGCCCGTTACTCAATTTCAAATCGTGCACTGAGTTAATGAAATAATGGGGTTAGGTTAATTTAGGTTAAAGCTTACCATTTTACTGTTTGACACCCATTTAGTGAGAGGCATACCTGCCTGAGCCAAAACCTCACATGCCTCATTAAACTTATGGGTAGCTTCATCCACACTATCAGCCCCACTCAGCCAATTATCCACATACATATCTTCCTTTAATTCTTGAATTACTTTTGTGCAAGGATACTTGTCTAAATGGTACTTAATTGTGGCATGGAGCAGAAAGGGACTGGAAGTGTTTCCAAAGGGAACCCTCAGAAATCTCATGTGCTTGACCCCATTCTCATCCCTCAACAAAAAACGGTGTACATCTCTGTTTGGTGGATCAACACTTAGTTGCAAGAATGCTTTTGTTATATCAGCAGTGAGAGCAATGGACCATCTCCTAAATCTAAGCATGACTTCTACTAAATCTGGGTTGAGGGAAGGCCCTGTGAGAAGACAGTCATTGAGTGAAATTCAATTGTAACCCTTAGCTGATGCATCTAATACTGGTCTAATTTTAGTACTTATACTGCTGGCCTTAACTACAGGATGATGAGGCAAGTAGAATGTGGGATTATTACTCTTAATGTCATTCAAAGGAATTTCCTCAATAATACCGTCCTTCTCATACTCTTTAAAGACATTATAGTACTCAGCCTTTAACCTTTCATCCTTGTCCAGTCTCACATGTAACTTATCTAGTCTTTTCATTGCAAGTTTCTCGTTATTCAAAAGAACATCTTTAATCGACTCATTTTTCCATGGTAGGGACACATCATATCTACCCTTGAAATAGGAAACATTCTGGGCAAATTCCTGCATGACAATATTTGACTCAAACTTAGGGTCCGTTTCAATGGACTGGAAAGCTATGGATTCTAAGTCCCAAAATTTACTTACATCATAGTCTGAAACCTTTGAAATGCATAACATTTGAGGTGAAGTTACTTTTACATTAGGACAAGGATGTGAAGAGTGCCAAACACCAGATAGCACCCACCCGAACACAGACTTCTGAGCTGCTACATTCTCCACCTGTACAGACTCACTTGAGATTATGAGACTCCAATAAGCATCTTGACCCACTAATATATCTACTTCTATACTTGAATCATCTTCGTAATTATCTGCAAGAGGTAAGGGGAGTTTAGACATTCTTCTAGGTACAGCAGTCCTAAACATGGGTTGACTTATAACTGGTACCTCAACAGCTGTCAGAGTAAGGGGTGCATCATTGCAATCAAAAATTCTCAACTCAAATATATTACTTTGTCTAACATGGGTAGAATTACCACCACCAAATGTAGAGTAAGAAATGGGTTGGCTAGATTTCCAAGTGGGTTTACACTTCTTAACTAAATTACTGGCTACATAGGTCCTATCTGACCCTCCATCAAACATTAATTTAGCTTTCTGAACCACTCCATTTGATCCAACCACTCTCACAGTAGCTGTCTGTAACACAGTACATGTCTCACCACTACCATTACGGCTAAACAAGGAAGCTCCAGCAAATTTGACAGCCAAACCTTTACTTTCATCTCTAAACCTTGTGTCTGTATCTGTAAATTGTTCCTGGGGAGCTGTTATAGGTGCTGGTTCAACCTTAGTATTATCCACCTTAACATCACAAATGAGAATATGATGATTACCCTTACATTTTTTACATTTTGCATGACAGCCTTTGGCAATGTGTCCTTTGCCTAAACATCTGAAACACAACCTAGCTGTCTTAATTCTCTCCATACGCTCCTTACCGTCACACTTCTGAGTCTCAAAACATCTCTCATAAGGATGCTTCTTGTTACAAAACCCACACTGTACTGTTACTCTTTCACCTTCCGAAGATGTGTGTAGGGTAGCAGCAGACGCCACCCTCTCTCTTACTCCTCGTGTCTGCCAGGTTGATCTCTCCTCGGCTGAACTCTGGTTCTCCTTCCTCCCAGCTGTGATGTCCTTGAACACCTCAGATCTCTCCAACCTCTCGATTTCTTGTTTGAGGAAAGTCAGCAGCCATTCAAGATCGCTTTCGTGTCCAGCTCCCTGCCGTGCCCACTCAAGACGAATTTCATTAGGGAGACGGGAAAGCATGATGGGAGTTAGGAAGATTTCACACTGCTTGCCTGAGACACCTAATGCTTCTAAACTTCTTTTGTGTTTCAGTAGCTCATCTCGCAGACTCCAAAGTTGTGCTGTATATTTAGGACCTCTAGCCTTCACAGGAACATAACCAGTTAACAGAGCTTGTACATGAGCAAATATGATTCTCTCTGGCCTGCCGTATCTCTCCTTCAGCAGGTCACAAGCAAGTACATAGTTTGCACTTGTCAGTGAGAGCCCTTGAATAACTGATTTGGCCTCACCCTCCAATAACGACAACAAATAAATAAATTTACTCACGTCAGGTAAATCTGTCTCATCAATGTGCGACTTAAACTGGTCCCAGAAGGCTTGCCACTCAGTGATGTCTCCCTTGAACTTGGACAACTCTAACTTGGGGAGCTTAACTTCAGGTGACTTGTGACTTGAACTAACACTATGAGCGTCGGATGTGTCTCCTTGATTGTTCTTTACTGAACTTTCTAATGTCTCATTAGCCTTGTACCAAACTTGAAGGGAAGTACGCCTGAATGTGTCAGCCTCGTCGATACAATCCTCCAGCTCCTTCTCCGGGAAAAGCACTTCCAGTTCAGCCTGTTTCTCATCTAAGTTGCTTAGTCTACTATTAAAGACGTCTATGAAGCTCTTGAGCTGAAACTCACTGATGCTGGTCGTCTCTAGCAGGTCCTTCAATGCCTTGGCCTGCCGAGTAACCCAACCTCTGGCCGATGTCCTCTGCCGCTTCACCAACTGAAGTGGGTCCATTGACTGAGCCATTCTCCTCGAAATTTTTACTGATTTCCGCCACAATAACTCACAAGGAGGTCTTGACAGCTTCTACTTCCTGGGTCTGGGCACCAAAATGTAACGAAGGTTCATCAACATCGTGACAGGAGATCCAAGTAGGAGGAATGACAGAGCCAAACGACAGGACGCCATGTTTATTTTCTTCTCTATCTCACATTAAGCCATGTTATCACACAAGATAAACTCAGATGTATTCAGCAGCTTCAAACATCCATACGGCTTTCTCAAGAGAGAGAGAGAGAGAGAAAGTATACAACTTCCTCTTATCGAGACTCACTGACGACTGGAAGAGGAAGACTTCTCATGACGTTATGTTTACTTTTCAAGGATAACTGATACACAGACTGATAGAAAGACTTCTCTCTCTTTACATAACAAACAACACGAGTCAAATTAAAGTCTAAAGTTATGGTATTTCAAAATATACCTCTGCTATTATTAACTCAAAAAACTCTTGCTAAACTCAAAACATATATATGAAATAATTAAAAGGCTCACTAAATCATTGGGAGAGCAATACAAATTAAACTAAATAAACCAATCAGAGTGTATACATTCCTTAATCATAGAAAACAATTACAATTATATAACTACTCATTACTAAATAATACATTATAAGGGCTAGTTATGTAAATACAAAATGTCTATTTCCTTCCTAACAGTTAGAATAGGTAATGCAGCAATTTCTAATTGTAACAAAAACAGAGCGAGTGAAATCAGAAGGTGAGGCTCAGTACAACTGGTATGCCCAATCCCTTCCCTGAATAGCCATGGAGCAGGTATGGTCAAATCAAAGAAATAAAATGAGAAAACGTTTTCATGGAGGAGAGGATGAACGCCTTCATTCTCAAGGTTATGATATCGGCAACTTTTAGAGCTGCATGATCAGGGTTGCGGGTCTGAAAGCAGTACTCATACCATGAAGTCGAAGACAACTTTCGCAAATCGTCACGATTAAGATAAAGTGCCAAAGGCGACACTGAGTAGGGGGAGTAAAATGGAAGAGACTGAGATCACATAGTAGTCAGATTTATCAAGCAGGAAAAGCACAGAATATGAGTAGCTTGCAGGATTAGAAGTAAGAAATGGGTTAAGAGTGCTAGCTGCATGCTCTTGGCAATCAGGAACACGAATAGGATGTTTAAGAATCTGCTACAGATCAAAAATAATAGAGAAAGCAAGGGCTTCACTTCCCCCACATCAGTGTGAGAAGAATTAAGCCACTCAATGTGGTATACATTGAAGACCCCAATATAGAGAACTTCATCATGTAGTAGAGAAGATAACAAGGACTCATGGCGAGAGGACAGATATTCACAGAAAGACTCAAAGTCAGTGGAGTTAGGAGAGCAGTAGCTGAAGCAAAGGAATATAGTGGTAGTGGAGTTATAGATCTTCAACCAGAGAACATGCAAGTCGAAAGATTCAAGGTCATTGAGCCTTACAGTAGGGATGTTAGTGCTGCAGTAAGTAAATATTCCATATCTGGAACGGAAACGAGGATACAGGTTATAGTGTGCGACTTGAAATACGTCAGGGGAAGCAAGGCTAGACTGGTGGGTTTCAGAGATAAGGGGGAGGTTAGGAAGAGATGTACCAAAGTGCTACTCCACAGATGAAGGACTGGAGCTCAGACCACGAATATCAAAAAGTGCATTTTAGTATATATATATATATATATATATATATATATATATATATATATATATATATATATATATATATATATATATATATATATATATATATATATATATATATATATATATATATATATATATATATATATATATATATATATATATATATATATATATTGTGACAGAGTGTTTCGCTCAAAGTAACCAAAGGCTGTTAGATGCCTTATTAAATAAATTAGTAACATAATTGTTATTTTCTAACTAAAAAAATTTAATTCCCACTTCTTGACTTTTGCAGATTATGATTATTTGCAATTTATATTTTAGCTTATAGCTAATTTTGAATATACCTTATTTACTCTTCTTGTACGTGTAGAAGTATAGTCCCGATATAAAGGCTGCTCCTATTTTCTGTCTGCTACGAGCCAAGAAAATTATGGAGATTGTTTACCAGTAACCTAACTTTTCATTATTATTATCGTTTTATTTTATTTGCTTCCACTTGTTGCACCTAAAAATACTGTCTCTCCCTTGCATCTCTGCTATAATTGCCTGCCAGGGACCACCACTAAAATAGTCCTTAAAATGATATCAGAGCCAGTTACTGCTCTAGAAATGTATCCTACAGATGAACTCACCAGGAGGGACAATGAGACGCCCTCTGTTGGCGCCCAATCTTCCAACAGGCAACATCTCGCCTGAGCAGTCCAAGTTTATTTCAAACCTTAATTACGTGGCATCTTCACAGGAATTCATCTAGCACAACAAGGTGAGGGATAGTGTATGGTAAAGCTCGTGGGTCAAGCAAATTGGTTTATTTTCGAGAATTAGTTACATTCGTTACTGGCTAAATCTTATGGATTTTTATTCTCAGATTCCATTCCCATACACACAAAATTTTGTAGATTACCAAACTGGAATCTCACATGCCAAAGTTAATTCCTTAACCTGTAAATTACAGCTGATATACATTGCTGAGAAGTTTCTTTTCACTGAATGTGATAAACGAAAATCTCATCCTCTGAAGACTGGTTATGAGCCCGTAAAAATCTATCTCTTTTCCTATAAATTCTAATTTCATTTCATCCCCTTTCTATCATCGTAAATAAAGTGTTTTACGTCAAAAACTCGTCAATAAAGCTATTTGCTATACAAATTGCAAATAATTAAAAGGTAATTTTTCCCAGTTGGCTTTGCAAATATTTCTTGTTAACCACAATTTAATGAATGCATACTGTATTTATCTTGCTAATTCTTCATATGTTGGGGATAAAGTGTTTTGAGTTATAAGTTGCAAATACCTCAAAAGGTGGTTTTGCACCCTTTTTTTCATTGCAAACAGTTCTTGATAACCAAAAGTGAATGAATACTGTATTTATCTCGTAGATTCTTCCTTTATCCTAAATAGAGTGTTTTACCATATTAATTGTTAATCAGTAATAAGCATTGCAACTTTTGTGGTTGCCCACAATTTAAGGAATACATACAGTACTGTATTTGTCTTGCTTATTCTTCATTTATTGTGAATATATTGTTTTCTTTAAAACCAGTAAAGAATTAATGGTTTTGTATGCTATTATGGTAGCATAAATATTTCTGGTTAGCTGTGAATAACCAATATATTTTCATCCAGTAAAATGACATTGGAAACTCATTATAGGTGTGCTCATGCTTTCAGTTTCCCATTATAAACAGTGTGTCATTTCTGTTTCTGAAATTGCAGTGTCCTGTGATTACCTAATTGTGATTACCTAATTGTGTTTACGGGAAAGAGCCCAAAGCTCGTATCTTCCCGTCTCCTGATCGGTTCCATTTTTAGACTTAGTGATACTTATCATACCTGTCCTTAAAACTATGGATTGAGATAGCATTAACTACCTCCTCGCTTAGCGAATTCCAATTATCAACTACTCTTACACTGAAAAAGTATTTCCTTACATCCTGCAAACAAGTTTTCTTACGAAGCTTCAAACTATGACCTCTAGTTCTAGAGCCAGCCATATCGAAATATCGATCCCTATCCACTCTATCATAACCATGAAGGAATTTAAAGACTGTCACCATATCCCCCCTTACTCTTCTAGCTTCGAGTGATGGCAAGTCTAATTCCCTCAGCCTCTCATCATAACCGAGATTGCGTATTTCTGGCACCAGTTTCGTGGCATGTCTTTGAACTTTTTCAAGCTTAGCTATGTGCTTTTTCAAGTGCGGATTCCAAAAGGGGGCTGCATATTCGAGTTTTGGCCTCACATAGGTTACATAAATATTTCTGAACATTTCCTTGTCCATGTGCCTGAAGGCTACCCTTACATTTGATAAGAATGCATATGCTGCCCTTACTACGCCATTTATATGTATTTCTGGAGACAAATCTGCCAGTATGTTTACTCCTAGATCTCTCTCATTTTCTGTCTCTTGAAGTTGTACTCCAGCCACCGAGTAGTCAAGCTTGGGCCTTCTTGCACTTGTACCCATTCTCATTACCTTACATTTTGAGATATTGAATTT
>JAXCGZ010013728.1:0-60160 GCA_037179515.1 Halocaridina rubra
CAACGAAGACTACACAGCCATGTGATATGATTTCCAAGTTATCTCTAACCTGTCTGTGTCCACCCCCACTCAAATGGAGATTCTCAGCGACACATAGAAAGGTAAATATCAATAACAACTATAGATGGAAAAGAAGAAAAAATCTTAATCAAATGAATGCAGCCTTATTTGTAGAATAAATAACTATAAAACTATTACAAAGCTCATTTTTATTGAGATAAGGTAACAGAGAATGTGTGCAAGAGGATGGGTATACAGGTATCGCATAGAAGTCTCAAGGACCTCTTATTTTTGAATATATATAGATACATCTGTTTGCAAAAAAAATTTGATAACAATATCTGATAAAATAATACAAATTACACATACTTTCAGTAAACAGCACGGAAATACTCTAAGCACACAGGAGAGAATCAACTGGAATTGCATGTAGTCTTAAAGCCCTGGTAAGACTTAAAAAACTTACACTCATATAAGTTTGTATTTACAGAAAACATTTATTAGCAGACAAATTTTCAATACACATTCAAACATAGTTTACAGCCCATAAGAAGGTATTAACCATGCAACAGAACTGGGGAATGAAAAGCAGCCCAAAATGTTCTGTATCTTTAAGAGCTCACTGTTTCATGAAGCTGATACATTTATATTTGTCCTACCAGAATACCCGT
This sequence comes from Halocaridina rubra, assembly GCA_037179515.1. Lineage (NCBI taxonomy): Eukaryota > Metazoa > Arthropoda > Malacostraca > Decapoda > Atyidae > Halocaridina > Halocaridina rubra. The sequence goes on from JAXCGZ010013728.1 coordinate 672, forward strand.
GTGGTCTGCCAAGCAAGGAGGCAGTGGGAGTATGCAATGTGGTTGGGGAAGCCGTGGCAGCCATTTATCTCCAAGGAGCTAAGAGGAGTGATTGAAATGTATCGGTTTCTGGTGGATGTGTGTGATTTGACTCGATCTTCCCCCTTACAAGGGGGATGGAGACCATTGTGTATGTTTATATATGTACACTTATAGTCTATACCTTTAAGCAATGAGTGAGTATTTCCTAAATATTTGGTCCTCTTTGGAAGAGGAGATAGAAATCCTACCTTATAAGTCAATTATGTCACATTAAATGACGGAAAGGATTAGCTGTGGTGGTGATATAGCAAATGACATAATAAATGGTGGTATTATATAAAGTATTCTCTTCTAGTTGGTTCTTACAACATTGAAAAGAGAATAGATGCAGTAGCCTTTACAAATAATATAATGGCTTACTGTAAATACACAAAAACATAAAACAATCAAATAGATAAAAAGGGGAAAAAATTGGATAATTTATGTGATAAAAGATTAAAAAAGCTTAAAAAATAAAATATATTCAAAGCTAATAAACATGGCTACATACGAAAAACTTTACCCAAATCTACAGGGACTTTTAACAGTAACTCCGGACTGCAAATAATAACTCACTAGTAAGGGAAGAAGATAAGGAGGAATGATTACACGGCTTTTATTTAAAATGGCCGTGAGTGCATCTGAAAAAAGAAAGGAAAACAATGAAGAGAAAATAAGAACTACTGTAAGTTAATAATGTGCCTAAGATTAGAGTTTACGACAATTAAAAAAAGAAATTTATACAAAAGCTCTTTTATGTTACGATGCATTAACTAAGTTAGGGAAAATCGAGGTGCATCATTAGTTTAATCAGAATACTGCATAAATGAAACTATTTTCCGTCATCTTTCTTTCCAAATTTTAATAAGCCACTATACATCAATATGGACACCTACTTCACTTACTGACATGAAATTCTTGCTTGAGATAAACTTTCTTATTTAAGAATAAAAACATACCAGGTCCTCGATTTATAATTGAAAGAGCTATAGGCCAGGATCATGGAAATGTATTTTCATATCCTGCGTCAATGTGATACTATATATTTTTGGCTAATTATAGCTTTCAAAGCTATGATATAGCTAAGCATTCTCAACCATACCCTACAGGTTTATGGTCAAAACAAAGGTCTAACATGATCTGAACACTTATCCCATTCTGGAAGAAAACTTGGCAATCAAATATAAAGACTATGAATATGTAAACAATAAAATGGATCAAATAGCAAAAATGTTGCTGACAACAATATGCTACTACTATCAATATTTTCAACATATCCTATGAATTTCACAAATGTATTATAAAATGATGACAGAAGTCCATCATACTCACAATATCCTTATCTTCTGAAAAGGTTTGATACGCTGACCTGAAAAGGTCACAATATAGCAAACGAGTTTTCAAATTTGGCCTTTCTCTGCAAGGCCTTCTTTACTACTGATGGCTGGAAGTTGTTTGTTCAGTAGTATTACTGTTAACTAATAATTATGGCATAGGTACACATATACAGAGGCTGTAATACCAATGTTAAGGGGGGTTGTTGAGTCAAACACACACACATTCACCAGAAGCCAAATAAAACTCCATCGCTTCCTTTACCTCCTTGGGGATAATGAGTTGTCACAATATCTAAACCACCATGTTTGGGTCATCAACAGGGTAAGTGTGCAAGAATCATCTGCCATGAATTCCGATAGCTACATCTGGTGTATCCAACCCATTCATTACTTAGCAATTCCCCCCATACAACAATATAAAATACTTTTCAGCAAAAGTGCAATCAAAACTTGGTGTCCTTTCACTCTGAAATCATTTATCCTGAAGAACTGGGACCTGCTTTTATCAACAGCAAAGAAAGGTTAGGTTAGGATAAGTTAGGACAATTTGAGCTTGGGATTTAAGCTTAAATTCTAACCTAACCATAACCTAACTTAACCTTTCGTAATTTTTTATAAAAGGGAGGTCCAAATTTTCAATATGCGGAACTGCAAGTCCTACCATCTGTTGTAACAGGATAACAGGATATTTATAATTTATAGACTTATGGAGACTAAATTAAATTAAACAACAATGTAAGTTCATGGCAAGACACTCGTTTATGGCATAATCTTGACAGTTTGTTAGAAAATGACACTGCTAGTGCCATATGATAATATTTAAGACAGTAGTATGTCAAAAATGACATCTATGTAATTAACTGAGATTATCTAAGAACTAAACTATTAGCTCTTGAAAATAAACTTTATTTATCACTCCTAGATGTAAAACTGTTCTCCATATAGTGAACTCCCGACATATGAATAATCTTATGTTTGTAAAGAATAGGTATTGAGACAAGAGAAAAAACCTATAAACATGACAAAAGTAACAAATAAAATAACTAAGAATATTTAATGATAAAAGCATGGTAAAACTTTATATCATATATAAAACTTTGACATGTACGGTAAAGGAATTAGGGATTTCATGGTCTTATCTCAAGCATTTAAAGTTCTGAGTAACTGATAACACTGCTGGCAGTGTTCTACTCTAACTACAAGTTCTGAGGTATTTGGTAACACTGAATGCAGCGTGCTATTTTATTGATAACAACATCTGCAGTGTTCTACTCTCAATACAAGAACTGAGTTATTGGTAACAATGCTTGAAGTATTCTAATTTCAAGAAAAACTTTAAGCATTAAGATACATGTTATTTGAAATCTCCATCCATATTCTAATGCTTCAATTTAATTATTTCTTTCTCAAGTGTGTCTGTCGTGTTGAGGATTTGTTGTATTATGTTTATATTTAACCTCTTCCCTGGTAAGGACGAAAAGTAGTTACCGTGGCTCACGTGGTAGCGTCCGCGACTCTGAGGCGTCAGGTTGAGGGTTCGCACCCCGGCACGGTCTGAGGCTAGCAAGGGCAAGCACTCAGGGTAACGATTACATCTGCCAAAACAAGTCCTTCGCAAGAAGGCAACCATCCTAGCCCTTGACAGAAAAGGGAATCTGTGACGCAAAACCGGAACAAACCTGGTAAGGACGAAAAATCTCGTCTTTGCCAGCCTGACATTTTTCTGGAAAAAAAAAAAAAAAAAAAAAAAAAAAAAAAAATCCACTTTGAACAAGTATTCTCGTCCATTCCAGCTATCTCAAAGCCTTCCTAAAGCATAGATGAGTATGTTAGCGTGAATCATACATCCACCAACCCCACTCACAGCATTGTAGTAACAGGCAAGACATATCAAAAATTATTTCTCTAGATTTTATCTCACTTAATTCATGTGAAATTACAGAGTTTTTTGGAAAAAATTTTCCCGGGACCATGAGCTGCGACATGCAATGCTTTGAGAAATTTTGAGCCTTTCACTAGTACTGGTTAGGAACAACAAAGCAAGAGGGGGCTTGGAGTTTTCTTATACAACAAAAGTTTAGGTTATTGGCTGCTAGAAACATAGTACAAGGGATCCTCGGTTTACACTGTCCTCGAGTTACGATGTTTTGTGGTTACAACACATTTCCCATAAATTATATTGCTTTTATTTTTAATTTTTGACCTGTATTATATCTCCAAAGCATAAAGCAGATTCTTCTGATGGAAGAATAGGACAGTCATCACCATGGAAGTTTTTTTTTTTTTTTATGATTGTGACACCAAGACGGGCCAAAAAAAAAAATTATAAAATAAAACAGCCCTCATCGGGCCTGGGCACGAAAAATACATAAAGAGAAACAGAGATGGAGAGTGTAATGACTTGTCAGATGTGAAGGGATAAAAGATGTGTGATAAATATCCAAGAATATTCAGTGCAGCTGTAGGCATAGAAAAATAACCTTAACTGAAGAAAGACTTAACATCGAACTGTCCTGGACAGACCTATTTAAGTTCAAAAAACCTTCAGCTGTAGTGAAATTAGAGATAGTGAAGCGCATGGAAAAAGGAGAAAGTTTACTACTGCATTAGCATAGGTGCTTATTCAGGTGTTCCGACTTACATTGATATTTGGGTTACATAACATTTTAGCAGCAGAACTCTGAAGTAAGGTGAGGCCCATATATATATATTGTAAATAAGAGAGCCCAAAATATATTAGTATGTTAGAAAAAAATAGAAACTGACTTCTTCAATAAACTATAAAATTCAGCACAGCTACAAGCTTCCCTTTAGCAAAGATAACAAGCAAACTTCACCCAAAAGGAGTAACAATAATAATAGTCCCCAGTACAAGATGAAAAGCAGCGAGAACCGCAGTAATGCAGTGGTAAGACTGCTTAACTCAAGAAGTGACAAAACCTCGATCATGTTCACTATAGGGGGAAGGAAGGGGTTCCAGCCTGAATACCCTGCTCCAGCCTGTCTGTGTTCACCCTCATGATGGGGATTAATAGTGACACATAAAACAGCAAACAAGAACAACAACATAAAGAAAAGCAGCAGTCTCAAAAGAAATATCAGCAGTGATCCATATATTTTCCAGTTATATAGCAGCTGATTGGGGAAAATATATCACCATGAGAAACTTACTAAACAAGAAAAACCCCATTTTCAAAGTGAGGTACTGTGCTCGTGTTAAACTTAGATAAATGCAATACCGATAAAATATTCAGCAGCTGTCATACCACAGCATTAAATTCATTACAGCAGGATTAATGTAAATGGGTAATATGACTAAATAATTCATCAACCCTCCAGGCCTCTCTTGTCACAATCACCGTGGCAGGTCATTCGATTCCCTACTGCCCTATACCTTGCATCCTCCTCCATCACACCACACACACCATCCTGTCCTCCTTCACCACATCCATAAACCACCTCTTTATGCTACCTTTCAGCCTTCCACCTGCCACTTCCATCCTCAGTATCATTCTCCCCACATACCCCTCATCCCTCCTTAGCACATTAATTTCAAATAATCAAGGAAAGAAAAGTTATAGTACATTTAAGCAACCAAAACTTCACTTTCTATGAGAAAATGAACGGCAAGATACCTAAACATACTATTCCACCCAATTTCTTTGCTTTCAAAACATGAGGTTGTGCTTCCTGATTGCAGAACAGTGTAGTAGATATTTAGTAACTTTTCTTTAAAAAAAATCAATCATTGTGAAGAAATTATAATTACTGTGCATCAAATACAACATAAAATTGACTCTAAGGAAACCAGTTCTGATGAGTGTGTGTGTATTACTCCTTATAAACAATCCCAGACTTTCACAATAAGCTAATTTCATTCACAAAAAGCGTGTATCTGGTACTTGCAAAAGGACAACCATCTTCTTGTGGTAAAGAACTATATATCTTGAACATGGACTTTGTGTAATATGAAAGCCTTGGACTCTCTTCAATGAAAAATATACATATACAAGCAATGGCAGCTTCCTTTACCCCATTAATATTATTTGGCAGATGATATATGAAATATTAGAATTATTGTATAGCAAGAGATATGAAAAAGGCAATATTGTGACAGTGCCATTTTCAAATGAGATTCAATGACATTACTAACTCTACACTTCGACATACTCCATGAATAACTATCTGGAACAATGGCAAGAAAAATAAAGCCTCTGCTGATGCACCATTCTACATGTCACAATTAGTCCTCCATCGAATGGGAATGGACACAGACATGCTGAAGCTGGGATATTAAGGTTCAACGCCCTCCTTAAAGCCACGAGGTGGGATCGATCCCACATTATCCCTCTGTTCATGATGAAACAAAATTTGGCGTGCATAAATATACAATATGAAGAGCTGCAATTACATATGCATGACACCTTGTAAAGGTACTTACCATCACTGTTAGCATCCAAGGTGCTGAAGACAAGCAATAGTTTCTTCTCGTGTTCCTGCACATAATTGACAAATTCAGCGAGACTCAAGTCTTGACTATTGTTAACATCTGCTGACTCAATCAATTTCTGAAAAAAATGAAAAATAAAAAAACTACAGAGTGAAACGTTTAGCTAAAGTACATACATACATACACAATGGTTGCAATCCTCCTTGTAAAGGAGGTGGGAGGGTCAAAGCACCCACATTCACCAGAAAAATCTTACAAATCATACTTATTTCAATATTCCCATATACATCTTCATCACCATCATGGCAATCCCTCGATGCAGAGAATGATGGAAATGTTATATCATTATGTTCCTAAATTCCTTAAAACCTTTGTTAACGATCTGCAAAGCTTACCACATTAGTAACTGGCTCACACCCATATGGTCGTTAATTTCAACTATTTACATGGCGTGCATAGCATATCTCTGATAAGACCACTTGAGAATAAAACTGAAGGTAGCGCTATCACAATTGCAAAACCTCTGCCGACTCAGCAGACTAAACGAATATAAGATATATGGGGCTAAAGTTTAATTAGAATTTTCATGAACTCGGGTTTCAATGTTGACCATAACAATGCCTGTCCTCTTGCTATAAAGTACTAAATTAGATAAAGATTCTAAACAAAATTTATTGTAACAAAAAGAAGCGATTGGGGGCAAACACAAGCTTTACAAGCAAAGAAACACTGGTGGTGCAGTAAATATCTCTTTTTCATGCTGTGATCCCTAATTGGGCAGTAAAACTAAACTTAAATCACACCAAAAACAATAATGAAAATATATATTGAGTACCTTACCCACTTCGAATGGGTACTTATTGTGACACATTAACACAGTGCATACTAATCTTAACATTAACGGCAGTTTTTTAGTACAGTATATATACAAAAATTAAACAAGGAAAAACTTATTAGTTATAAATATACCTAAAATGAAAAATTGAAGAACTCAGTCTCTATCTAACTTAAATAACCTATCTTTCTAATATAGTTCTATATGTGAAGACTCTTAAGGTATCAAGTTAATCAAATTAACTAAAAAATGCACCAAAGCCTCATAGGTAATGTAGCAATAAAGGGTTGCTGTATGGCTACCCTAGCAGAAAATGGTCTCCTGTAACTTTGCTCAAGTTAAAGTGGTAAATATTTACTTTGTTTACATTCACATATTAAAGTCAGTAGTCACCGTGACAAAGCGGTAACATCCCGACTCTGACGTGGCAGGTCGAGGGTTCACGCCCCGCCACAGTCTGAGGTTAGCAAGGGCATGCACTCAGGGTAACGAATATATCAGTCAAAACAAGTTTTTCGAAAGAAGGCAACCATCCTAGCCCTCGGTAGAAAAGGGAGTCCGTGACGTAAAACTGGCTTATACTGTCATTTATTCAAGTAAAATGAAAATACATAACGTTGTGAATATATCTACAAAAATAAAATTAAAAAATGCATAAGCTTACTCTCACACCCCTAGTTAAAATAAAAACTACAAGGAAAAAAATTATATTACGTTAGGTTTGTTCAATCTTGGTAAAAAATGAGTTGATGATGGAATTTTTCGTTGTTGATTTTGATATTTGTTCAATGTTTCAAATTTTAATTTTACTGGCTGGAAGTGTACAAGCTTTGCTTAGCTAAGCTAAGCTTTGGTTAGTTAAGCTTAGCTTAGGTTGAGATTAAGTAAGTTAGCTGACTCTCCTTGCAAATATGAATAACCCTAAAGCATCCTGGGATAAATGTTCACAATTGAGCCCATCTCAATTTAGAAGTGAAAATTATATTTTTGTCGTAAAGAAAATTTAATTAAGAAAGTGTTATAGAACATAGCCCACGTGGTGTCAGAGGTGCTCAAGTAGCGTAACTGATATTTTCCGGTGTTGGTTTCCTGGGCAGGATGTGTGTTTACAGAGAAATGACAAGAGATTTATGGTTCAGCCCACAGGCCTCTAACACATCGGCGCCAGTTGCCGATAGAGGTCAAAATTGTCACACAGTTCAAGGCATTCCCACGAGAGCTGTACACCAATATCTGCACTTGTGAAAATACACATATAGGCCCTCCTTGTATCTGATAGGACTTTTTATAGCCATGCCCCTAACACTACATGGAATGAATTGGCACCCTCTTTTCTCTAGAAGCCTATTGGCTGAGGCTGTCCAAGCCTACCATGCCCTGCCATCTTGGTCGTACAAGAAAGTAAGAAGCAGTTAGAGAGGAGAGTGCTCAGTAAGAAGTTGAGAGGGGCACAAATAAGATCTTAGATTTTACCCTAAGTGGATGGGGAGCTTTGAGGTGTAGAATAAGTGTATAACTATATAAACTTAATGTGAAGCAGCCTGTGCACATCTGTTATCACCTCGCACGCTAATAAATAAGTATCTATCTATCTACCTTGGCTGTTTCCCCCTTTAATTGGGGGGTAGCCGACATAAAAAAAAGAAAACAATAAGGGGATTACTTAAATAAGTATAGTCTTTGGATAATACTGTACGACATTTTTTCAAATTTTTTTTTGTTTTTTGAATGAATTTGTCTTTGAAAATCGTCAGAAAATATATGCTGACCTAACCAAAGCTACCCTAAAAATAGTAAGTACGACATTTTTCATATGGTTTTCGATGTTTAAAAATGTGACCTTGAAATATGTGGTAAATTACTTTTTTTTTTTTTTTAGGTCATGATAGTTTAGGTTAGTTCATATTTTTCGACGGTTTTCAATGTTTTATTCATTCAATACACATCAAAAACCACATGGTATTTTTTAACAACGCTTGTCTTAATTCGGAGGTGAAAATCTTATTACTGTATTTCCTCCGGCTTTATGTTTTGATTGAGTATGACCTTGAAAACTGTCAGAAAATATATACTAAGCTAACCCTACCAAACCTAAAATATAATAATTTACGATAGTTTTCAAGTCACATTCATTAAAGCATCAAATCCATAGGAAAAAGGTCGTAACTGACTGTTTTTTTCGGTTAGGTTAGGTTAGCATGTATTTTCCGACGGTTTTCAAAGTCATTTTCATTCGAAACACATCAAAAGCCACAGGAAAAATATAATTTCCACCTCCAAATTGTGATGGGAGCAGTTGTAAAAACACCCATCCAGGGATTATCCTTCTTTACAATATCCTAAAAATTTTCCTTGAAAACTATATCTTCTATTACCAACTCTTTCAAACAGCAGAACTAATCTAACCTATTCAAATATGACCGCTTAGTGCAGTGAACTTCAATTTTCCTAACTTGTGGGTGAGAGAGTAAACAATTACCATTAGACTTACTACGTGACACGTATATTTATTAAACTTGGAAACAAATACAAAATAGTATACAGTGCATGCATACAAAGGTCATTCCCCTATATAAACTGCCCTTAGGTAATTCCAGTTGCCACACCCATACATATGAAACTAAAACGTAAATAGGGTACACCTATTTGACAAATACAAAGGCATGATCAAGAAATAATAATTTCGTTTGATTAAGACACACCTGAGCCACCCCCGGGATCTGAGGAATATTAAGTTTTTTAAGTCCTGCTGACAAATCATGAATGTCAATTCGTCCATCACCGTTCACGTCCAACTGTTTAAATAAATTTCCGAGGCGATTTTCTTCATCGCTATATGATTCGTATGCGTGTCTCGAATAGGGTATGTCTTGGGCACTTCCTTCACCCATCACGATGGTAATTAATGCCCAGTATCACCCCCCAAAATATTACACTTCCTCTCCCACTATTTCGTCACTCACACGAAAGTTTTCACACTCAACTGGGACTATAGGTAATGGAAAATATCAAATCATATGGAACTCACGAGAATGACAAACTACGAATATTAAATATTAAAATACTTATTTTATCGATAGCTTTGTGCATTTAGTAATTAAACATCTCTAATATGCATATGATATCCACAACTTAGATATTTCTAAATACCTTCATATCCATTTCCAGGGAAAAAAATACACAACTCAACTGCAACGTTTGAACTACTTCATTAATTATCTGATTGTGGTTCTAAAGTAATGTATCATATTTACAATTTAGAAAAATCCAATTTTAACATGTATAACAAGGTTGCAATATATCAGTTATCTAAAAGCAAAATTAAGCACATAATTCATGGTAACTTTCCATAACAGTTCTGAGAATAGTTCAGTTTACTTTTGTAACTATCGCATATCTCTCTTTAATGCTGTAAATACTAATAGAAAACGGGAAAGTATAGATAAGAGAAATTGAAAATTATAAACTATTCAATTGCTTATAATAATAATAAACCCTTTTATATTTGGTTTAACTGAGCTTCCATCCCACATTATTTATCATTAGACTACTGTTCCATTCATTTATTGAAATTATCATGATCTTTTCATAGAATGACGTATTCAACTAGCTGAATTATTATCATTATAGTACTGTCTTGGCTTTGAATGGGCTAGAGAAATAATTAAACTCTATTTGCTCCCTAAAAGCAGCATTACTCTATCTAGACTATACTGTATTAATTAATGTATATGATTTTAATTCACTTGCTCTAATATATATATATATATATATATATATATAATATATATATATATATATATATATATATATATATATATATATATATATATATATATATATATATACCTTGGCTGTTTCCCCCTTAAATTGGGGGGTAGCCGACATCAAAAAAGGAAAACAGTTTGGGGAGAAGTTATTCTCCCCCCCACTCCCCTTCTTCTTTGACGTCTCACAGGAGGTTGGTACAAGGGGGGGATTCCCAGTTCCCCCGCCCCGTCCACTTTTAGTCGCCTCTTACGACACGCAGGGACTACGGTGAGGCTATTCTTTGATATTGTGCCCGCCCCACAGGGCACAGGATATATATATATATATATATATATATATATATATATATATATATATATATATATATATATATATATATATACACATACATATACATATACATATACATACACACACACATACATATATATATATACTCACACACACTATATATATATATATATATATATATATATATATATATATATATATATATATATATATATATATATATATATATATATATATATATATATATATATATATATATATATATATATATATATATATATATATATATATGAATCATTTTTTACCCCGACCGGGACTCGAACCTAGGACTTATGATTACTAAGTCAAGGCGCTACCACTACACCACAGAAGGTTAAAAGGAACCCAACCTTATAGCTTATATCTGCTATATATAGGAATGAACGCATTCTAACTGAATGCCACTATGTTCATATTACAGATTCCCCAACCTCACTCGTGGCTTCATTTTAGCATTTAATTCGATTCCCAATCTCATTTGGGCCATGAAATAACCAAATAGCACATTACATATGTGAAAACATGAATCATTTTTTACCCCGACCGGGACTCGAACCTAGGACTTATGATTACTAAGTCAAGGCGCTACCACTACACCACAGAAGGTTAAAAGGAACCCAACCTTATAGCTTATATCTGCTATATATAGGAATGAACGCATTCTAACTGAATGCCACTATGTTCATATTACAGATTCCCCAACCTCACTCGTGGCTTCATTTTAGCATTTAATTCGATTCCCAATCTCATTTGGGCCATGAAATAACCAAATAGCACATTACATATGTGAAAACATGAATCATTTTTTACCCCGACCGGGACTCGAACCTAGGACTTATGATTACTAAGTCCTAGGTTCGAGTCCCGGTCGGGGTAAAAAATGATTCATGTTTTCACATATGTAATGTGCTATTTGGTTATTTCATGGCCCAAATGAGATTGGGAATCGAATTAAATGCTAAAATGAAGCCACGAGTGAGGTTGGGGAATCTGTAATATGAACATAGTGGCATTCAGTTAGAATGCGTTCATTCCTATATATAGCAGATATAAGCTATAAGGTTGGGTTCCTTTTAACCTTCTGTGGTGTAATGGTAGCGCCTTGACTTAGTAATCATAAGTCCTAGGTTCGAGTCCCGGTCGGGGTAAAAAATGATTCATGTTTTCACATATGTAATGTGCTATTTGGTTATTTCATGGCCCAAATGAGATTGGGAATCGAATTAAATGCTAAAATGAAGCCACGAGTGAGGTTGGGGAATCTGTAATATGAACATAGTGGCATTCAGTTAGAATGCGTTCATTCCTATATATAGCAGATATAAGCTATAAGGTTGGGTTCCTTTTAACCTTCTGTGGTGTAGTGGTAGCGCCTTGACTTAGTAATCATAAGTCCTAGGTTCGAGTCCCGGTCGGGGTAAAAAATGATTCATGTTTTCACATATGTAATGTGCTATTTGGTTATATATATATATATATATATATATATATATATATATATATATATATATATATATATATATATATATATATATATAAAGTTTATATTCACTGCACCATACGTAATTGAATATTATTTTTTGAGACTTAATATTTATATTCTCAACTGCATCTTTACAAGGTAAGACCCAACCTCTGGTGGGTGGCCCATTCAAGAATCCACTGGGGGAACAAATCAATCTCAACTTAGTGCCGGTTCCAAGCCCAGATCACGGTAAGAGTCGGTGCCAGGAAGAGCATGCGGCCGTAAAATTAAGCTATACCAACACAAGCTCCAACAGGGTAGTGCAAACAGCGACCCAATAAAACATAGGGAAAATGCTGCTGGGATGGAAGTAGCAGCTCACGTTGTGTAGATGAGGTCACTGAAGGAAGACTTTAATTTGCAATCTCAGCAAATTCACTCTTGCTTAAACCTGAAAAGTAACTGAAAAAGCATATAATATATATATATATATATATATATATATATATATATATATATATATATATATATATATATATATATATATATATATATATATATATATATATATACAACTTCGTCAGCTAGCTTAGATATCCGAAGTTATCTGGCAAGCATGCATATATTATTTTTCCCACAGCCTCGAACAGTAAGGAATATAATTCTACTCCTTGCAGTATGGTTTTATTTTGTTAACAAAGTGATGGACTGTATCCTATATATGCAATGAATAAGACCAATAGCGATAGCAATCGTGGATAACAAAAAATTACGTGTGGTTGCCAGTTGTCATCGGAATAAGAACATAAGAACATAAGAATAGAGGACACTGCAACATGCCTACTGGCACACACGAGGCAGCTCCATTTTTGAATTGTATTTTCAGCATGTCTAACCTATTCTATTCTACTCTACTTATTTATTCTATTTTTTTCTTTTTATGGTTTTTCTAACAAGCACTAACCTATTCATGCCCACCCTACCTCTGTCATATGTCTATCTAATCTACATTTGAAGGTGTCTAAGGTATTGGCATTTACTATCCTACTAGGAAGCTTGTTCCATGCATCAGCTACTCTATTACCAAACCAATTTTTACCAATTTCCCTTCTGAACCTAAATTTATCAAGCTTAAATCCATTATTACGAGTTCTGGTTTGATCATGAATTTTTAAAACTTTATTAATATCTCCCTTGTTAATCCCTTTAAACCATTTATACACTTCAATCATATCCCCCGAATACCACGTGTTGTGTAGATAAGGCGATGGCGCTGCTGCTAATTTACCCACTAACTCTTCTGGTGAGTATACGTGTTTTGACTCGGCCAACCCCTTATGAGGGGACTGTGGTGATTGCATAAGTAGTATGTACCTGCTGCGTTGAAGAAACTGTGAAACACGGATTAATCAAAGTACCAACGAGGTATGTTATGTTTGTGATGCTTGTTAATAGTAAATGTTTACTTATTTTGATACTTCTTGTAAAGTGTTTGGTGATGTTAGTTCACCTCCTGGCGAGAAACGAGTTAATTGGGTCAAGATTCGTTTTATCAACCTTCCATAACTCTTCTTTAACCCTCATCTAATTGTAATTCTTTGACATATATGTGCAAAATTCACGTCAGGTTAGGTTAAGTTAGACTTTTTCTTGTGACGTTTTACTTGGATTCGGTAAAATCACGCAAATAAATATGTTTGATAGTTAAGATTAAACCAAACCGGAACGGGGCCGTTATATACTTGAGAGACGATAGAAAGCACAATATCTTAAGTGAACCACGCTACTGTCCAAACACACAAATTACTCTATTAAGGTATGTAACCAACTAACATACCTAACTTAACGTAGCTCATGTCAGTTTAGGTAACTTTCATTGAAGCAGTAGGAATAAAGCTGGATGCCCATCTTTCTGGCCTGCAGCAGACTAGAACTCACATTTAAAATTATTTGAATGGTTGGAGAAATGGCAAATGGAAGTTAATGTTGAAAAATGTAATGTAGTAAAAATGGGTACTATAATAGACAATTTGAGTTATAAGCTAAATAACCATGAAATCTGATCTCTCAGTGTGAGAGGGATTTAGGTGTTCTTGTGAGCAGTTTTCTTAAGCCAAGAGAGCAATGTACTGCGGTCAGAAATAAAACCAACAAAATTTTAGGATTTATCTCAAGAAGTGTTAACAATAAGACAGGAAGGTTATTTTGCAGCCTTATCAAGCATTAGTAAGGCCCCATCTGGATTATACTGTGCAATTCTGATCACCATATTATAGGATGGAAATTGAATCCTTGGAGAGAGCAGCGAAGAATGACCTAGATGATACACAATATCAGAAATCTATCATATGAAGACAGGCTAAAAAAGACTTAATCTGCACTCTCTAGAGAGGCGTAGAGTTAGAGGGGATATGATTGAGGTGTATAAATGGTTTAAAGGGATTAACAAGGGTGATATTAATAAAATTTTAAAAATTCATGATCAAACCAGAACTCGAAATAATCGGTTTTAAGCTTGATAAATTTAGGTTCAGAAAGGATACTGGTAAAAATTGGTTTGGTAATAGAGTAGCTAATACATGGAGCAGGCTTCCTAGTAGTATAATAAATGCCAATACCTTAGACACCTTCAGATGTAGGTTAGACAGGCATATGACAGATGAAGGGTGGGTATGAATAGGTTAGTGCTTTTGTGCATAAAAAAAAAAATAGAGGAGAATAGAATGTCTGACATGCTGAGATCTTCAGTCAAAAATGGAGCTGCCTCGTGTGTGCCAGTAGTCATGTTGCAGTGTCCTCTTTTCTTATGTTCTTATGATGCCAGGCTCGCCACTTCCCAAGTGTGCCATCTAGTACTGAGATACTGCCGCTCGAAACCATCTTAATACTGTCTAATCTAAATTATACAACCGTTGAAAGAAAAGCTGTTAGATGAGTTCGATCAGAGAGAACATTAAGATAATTTGGATACATAGTATGAATGAGTGATGGACAACTAGCAAAGAGAGTGTGGAGTGCAGAAGTAATATCAGTAAGACCAGGAAGATCTAGATGAGAGGGATTGATATGGTGAAATAAGGAATATATGCACGTGGTATATTAGTGGAGCAGAAAAGAGAGAGAGAGATGGGGAAAATGGAGAAAGTTTTTGTATGAGTGACTCGGGCCAAAAGGATTTCTTGCACAGTTGTTGTTGCTGTTCCCTGAGCTGCATTCCCAAACAGCCCCAAGGAAGACCACTTCCGATCCTGAGCTTTCCCACAGAACTCTCAGGGAGTATATGTTGTGTTGGTGGCATATGTAGTTGTCTGTGGTGCACTTTTCCATAATGTATTCCCTGGTATGCTCTCAGTGTCTCCAGCTAGAAGGAATCTACCAAAAATGACAGTTGGAGTGTCATTTCTCTGTGTAGAAAAAAATATTTCGTGTTGTGATGGGAGATGTGGTAATCACCCAGGTTACCAAAGCCTCTCCCTGGTTCTCATGCCTCGTTAGGGGCAGGGGTTGATTATGATAGCGTGGCCTCTTCTGCTGCTCCTCTTCAAAGTTGCAGCTCCAAAGGGTAGACCTATGCGAAAGACACTGCCCCTCCAGGTTCTACTAGCACACTTATTTGTGATGGGTGAGTGAGGGAGTTGCCATGTGATAAAGTTGTGGGGGTAAACCAGTCTGTCCTCATGGCAGATGATCTTTGTCCACCTATTCTATGCGTGATCCAAACAGAATGGGAGGGGAAAATTGTGGCAACTCTTTATCCCTAAGAGGAGTGATTAAGTTATGTTTGGCTTATGGTGAATGTGTGTTCTTTAGTTCGGCCACCCCCCTTCCAACGGGAATTGACCATTACATATAAATAAAACTTCCAGTAAGCGTTTCATGTAACTCTTCCTTTGTATGAATATACTGTATTCCATATTACAGTACTGCACATACATTTTATACAAGTTTTTTTTTTTTTTTTTTTTTTTTTTTTTGCATACTTCGGAAAGGAATGGTAACTATATCAATCATACTACACTTCTGGATTAGAGGGGGTTTACAATGAAGAGACTTGAGTTTTCCTCGCATATTTAGGATACACCTTGAAAAGTTTAAATAGGTTAGCAAATAATAACATAAGAATCAATATATATTATGAAAAGATATCTTCTGTATTTCTTGTCACTTGCACTGTCATTACAGAAGCTATAATAGTCTTCACATAAGCCATGTTTACATATTTTGCTCCTATATCTCTAGATTATAAAATACTTTGCTGTACACTTTAAACAGATATATATTGTAAGGCTCCAGTAATATCTTCTTGGCTTAGAGTTTGTGTGTGAAAATCAACATAATATATGAATCTAATGTGGTTACCTTTCAAGGTTTACTGGATCAAGGACGACCGAAATCCTGCACCTATCGTATCGATCCAAAGAAGTGTAATCAATATATGGCTAATATACCTTTAATTTTAAGGTTGCCCACCTCTAATCTCTCATGAACCATCATATTAGTTCGTCGGAGGCAGGCTTTACTCATCAGTCCAGATCGCTCTTTATTAGCATAGATATTGGAGCTAAAGTTAAGCTGCCTTGTCTCACCCACCCCAAAGGACTTTGCAGCAAAGAAATAAGATACTGAGACAGTACTTATGAGGAAAGGAGTCACTATGAAAACGTTATGTCAGACTAAAGACAACCACAAATTTCACAGCAGTAAAGATACAGGCACCATTGAGGTGCTCTACATCCATTCCTTTCTTATATATACCTATTCAGTATATATATATATATATATATATATATATATATATATATATATATATATATATATATATATATATATATATAAAGGCTGCAATCCCGTTTTACAGGGCGATGGCCGATTTAAAGCACACATCCGTTCACTAGATCAACTTAACCAATCCTTCATATCTTAGAGCATTGGAGATTTAGGATTGCTAATTAGCACCCACCCACACTGCTTGGGTCCTGATAGTGTAATTAAGGCACTTTTAATTAAAAAAAGTTTACAGTGAACTCTTCTACATTATAACAGCATATTTAGCAAAGCCTATTATTTACTGCAGTATTACCAACCTAGGCAATGGCTGTAATCCCCCCTGTAAAAGGAATGACTCAGACAAAGTATGCACTCATTTGCTTCAGTGCCAGACCATATAATTTCTCCCAAATTTATTTTTTGAAGACAAATGGGAATACTGTATTACAGTTTGCGGTACTGCAAACATGTCAGTATAAAGGTCCCATGGAATCCCTTCCATATGTATTGAGTGTGTTAAACACCAGAATACGGGAAGTTGTTGCTTGCCATTTTAAATATTGCTGTTAATCCCCATTTGAATGGGGATGGACACAAACAGATTGGAGCTGGAAAATTAAGGCTGGACACCTTTTTTAATGCCCCGTGGCATTAAAAACATGGGTTTGTCATTTCTCGAGTTGAGCGCTCTAATCACTATACTGCTGCGGTCCCGAAATAAAATAGCAAAAACATCTCTCTACAATGCCATGCTGTTCTTTACATTAAAAGTTATATGAGTACTGTATACACAATGGTTTGTAGTCCTTATTAAATATACCCACTATCCTACATAGAATATATCCCAGGCCAGACAAATGCAACTATTTAATATTATCTTTAATAAAAATACTAAATGCATATCCACAAATAAATACAAATTTAAAAATGGTCAATTATCTAAACTTACTTCCTACTGTGTAAATAATTTACCAAAGCTAAAGAAAGTGGCCATTTTACACAATTCACTAAACTGCACTTACTTGGCTGAAAGTTCTTAGTCAGTACCTGTCCAGGCTCTCAGATAATGCATAATACAGTAATTCGGAGCCATGGCTCCATTTAAATGTTCTGCTTAACACCAAAAGTAAGGCAAGCACCGCTTTGGCAAAAATACCGACACTTATGAGGTTTAATTTTGAATTTTACAGGATATTCATTATGATCACAGATGTTTTAACAAATGTTTGTGTAACTCCCCATTTAAGATAGAACCCAATAGTTTAAATAACTTCAGTACCGTACTTGAGCATCCCCGGGGAACTGGATAGGAATGAGATAAAATTGAGTACTTAGTGTACATAATGAGAAGCAAGAAAAGCTAAAGACCCTTTAAGAAGGCCCTAAATCCCAAAGGTTTAGAAGCTTGCTTATATAACGAAACGATTTTATTTTACACGATGCTAGTAAACCAATTTTAAATTTATCTTTACAAAATGCCACGAAGCAAATCAATTTATTCTGTACATGACACAATAGATTTAATTAACCTGATTCTAATTCCCATCCTTTTGCTTTGTGGCAAGAAAAGAAATGCAGTGGGAGGGATATCCAAGGCTCATCTCTTCTATCCCATTCATATGGTTCCTACAACATGCAGGAAATACGAAGGTCATATACTCGTACATTCTCCCAATTCCAGCAATGCGTTAACAAATATAATTTTAACAATTTCATACATTAACTCGTAACAATATTTACAACTCTCATACTGTCATTAATTTCCCTGAACACAATGGACAGGGGTGGAATTTTTGAAGGCCGCAATGTTCAACCTGGCTAGCAGACTCCATTTCATTTAACAAGTCCAAAATTTTTTGAACAGTTGGGCTTTTGGCATTGGCTGTTACAGAGGATGATTCAGAGGTGTTGTCTGGAGAAGGGTGTTTGACTTCGACATGTACTTCTGGGGTTTGGCCTTCTTTTCCATCCTTGTTTGCTTTATCATTTGGCAATTTCTTGGCATTTTCTAAAGCATCTTCAGCTATCTCAATGTGATTCTCCTCTTCTGCACCATTCTTTACTTCTTCATCACCTGAAAAAAGCAAACAGGTGATGAGTTCTCCATATATTAAATGGATAAAAAATTAGATGAACGGATATGAATTGCTGTGTTGTTGTTGTTTGCCATTTTATGTGTCAACATTAATCCCAGTTCAAATGGGGGTGGACAAACAGACAGGTTGGAGCTGGGAAATTCAGGCTGGATGCCCTATCTTAATGTCTCGTGGAGAGTTTGAAAACAGGTTTGTTACATTCTGACTGGAGTACTCTAACCACTACCCTATTAAGGCCCCATGGAAAAGAATTGTCATATATCGCATAATAGTTATCTGAAGGATGTATTCTACTAAGCATTTTACAAAGAATGTATTCTACAAAGCATTTTACATGTAATGTTACATACAGTTACTAACACTAAGAATGTAAGCCTCCTGCGAGATGCAAGTAACCTGCATTAGTTTTTATGTCAACTCTTGCAAATTTATTTATCCATGCAGTAAATATGCAGTCTTGGTGCTTCACATATAGAGAATAGACGAGAAATATATTAAAGTCTTATTCTTTTATAATAATGATTCTGCATCATAAATTAATGACAGTATGACAAAGAAGTAATGCCAAATGCCACCAACTTTGAGGTACCAAAATTAAGATAAGATATTCAAGAATACAGACACTATATACAGTATAAGGATATATATAAGCTATGTATTCTACATTCATATGCAATACCCCCCTCGTAAGGAGCATGGCCGAGTCTATGCACACACATTCATCTTTTTAATTCTAACTTACCTATACCATTAGCTACAGGCGTGGGTTGCAGATTGATGACTCTTTTCATTTCTAACAACTGAGGACTCTCAGGACCCTTTTCTCTTCCTAAGCATGACACTAATTCCTGTAGAAATATTAAGTTTAAATTTTTTTACACAAAATAATTACAAGGAAATAATATTCATAATGTGTGAGTATATTACAATATATACTTTTCTTTCATTGTAAATCACATGTGATTTTGAATTTTTACATAAGTATGGTATAACAGAAAAATTAACCATGCATATAAAGTAAGGAAACTTATATAAATGAAAAATAAAATTATAAGAGACCTGTAATGTTGCCAGCTTGGTCTTCATCTCCTCACGCTCGTGACGTAAACTCGACAATTCCAACTCCCTTTCTCTCGCTTGCTGCTTCATCACTCCTCTTTGGAACTGATATATAGTGATGTAGTCACCTGTAGTCAATATAGAGAGGCATTACTACAATATCCTTTAGTATGGGGGCATGAATAATAATATTTTGTATTGTTCATCAGATAGGTAACTAAAATAGATTAAGACATTTGTTACTGTTGAAAGACAACTGAGTGAGGAGTTGTGGTCGAGCAGGATAGGATGAAGCAATGTTACTATATCTCTTGTGTATATGGGTACAAAATTGATAAAACCAGAAATAAAATATTTTGTTATTTTACAAATGAAACACAAAAAGTTGGCTTAGTAGTTAGGAATATTGTGTCACAGTAGATTGCTAAATTTGTAGTTAATAAAACAGTAATGTGAAGAGATGGGACTGGACACAGTTGACAGTAACATTATAAAGACTGCCAAGATGTTTGAGAAGTAACTCGTTTTGTAATTTTCTGTTGGACATGAAAGTGTAAGGTAGTTATCATGAAGAATATATTACTGGGCGAAAAAGAGGGCAAAATTATTGGGGGTAACAAGTAGTAATGAAAGATGGTCTCTACCAAGACACCACACCAAGAATGGAGTGTCTGAGAATACAGCTGCTCTAACAATAAGCCAACATGTTTGCAAATGTCTTGAAGAGATATGAGAGAAAGTTAAACAAGGAACTGAAGAGCCTAAATTTTTTTTTATAGAGACTCATCAGGGATCTCAGAGTGTGATAAATAAGCACAAAATCAATTCAGGTGGAGAGAGTAGACTGCAGACTAATTAGCTGACTATGAAAGAGAAGCTAATTAAATAAAGAAATAGAGGAAATATATATATGATAATTATGAGAAAAAACAAGACAAGAGGAGAAGAGGGCTGGTATAGGATGAAGCACTGCCAAATCAGGTACATGAATGAATTTGCACCAAGGCTACATGGTTGGTTTTCTGCAGATGATAGTAATATTTAAAAAATACAGTTTATTACAGCACAGTCATGATGATGATTTTGCAGTTTTCGAACTTAACAGCAGACACTGTGAAAACTGAATAAATAGGGCTTCAATCTCATGGGCATGTACCAGTTTAAGGGACCTATAAAACAAGTAATAATCCTAAAGAGAGAGAGAAAAGAAATGAGTCAGAATACTTAAATAAGATGTATGAAAACAAGGATAGTAAAATGTAGCCCTACATATACGTTAGCAACTGGTAGGCCAGTATCTAATTGAAAGTTTAATAAGTTTTGTTAAAAATATCACAGAGAGACTACAGCTGGTAGATTATGATGCTAAATCTAGTGCTTACCTATTAAATCAGTTTCCATCTGTAACTGTTGTACAACATGTTCTAAATTCTGCTTTTCATCACTGAGTTGAGCCACTTGTGTCATGGATCGGTTGAATCTGGCCTCTAAAGCTTCATGTGCTTCTTGAAGCTTTAGCAAAGCTTCTGAAGAGAAAGATTCATCTGAAAATGAGATGTATAAGCTCAGAAACGTGTATTGACTTAATTCTTCTCCAAGGATTAATTAAAGCTCTACAAGTTAGCTGGTCCTGAACATCAGAGAGGCCATTTGAGTGGTGGCAAACAGACAAGTTGGAGCTGGATTAAGGCTGGATGCCCTTCCTAACACCTTGTGGTGGGTTCGATTGCTGGCCTGTCACACCTTGTGGTGGGTTCGATTGCTGGCCTGTCACCTCCTAATTTGAAATTCTAACCCCAGCCCTACCTTGGAGAGTATATAAAAATGTACATTGTGGGTTTTGAAAATATCCAATAACAAGGAAGTAAGTAGGTCCTTGTACAGTAACTATGGTATGGTATACAATGATGAATCTTGAAAGTATCTTGCATGATACACTATTCAAATTTATAGCACAATAATAATATGCCTTTTTTTATAGTAATACAGTATCACTAATATCTGTAAGAGAAAAGATAAAGAATCAATCAAGAGAAAGAAAGATACCCTCTACAAGAACAGATATGCCCAAGTATGTAATGATCGAGAAAATGAAACCCTGTCAATATACAGAAGTAATTTGTACAGTGTATAAAATGTTTTATATTTTTTTATTACTGTTTAGCGTCATTTTACAAAGGTTTTATTGTCAGTAAACAAGTCATAGTAATAAGATAGGAATAAAAGTGTGCCATAAGGGTTAAAAAAACGACTCATCAGTATGACTGTGATGATATACCTTGTATCTCCTACACTTCTGTCCCTATCTACCCTTTTCCCCCGAGTTACTCCCCTACCTTAGGACTTACCTGCCTTATGACTGGTAGTTCAGAATTGAACAAGAGTATATATATATATATATATTATATATATATATATATATATATATATATATATATATATATATATATATATATATATATATATATATATATATATATATATATATATATATATATATATATATATATATATATGGGTCCCCGTTTTAAGTCATTCCGTCGTTATATCAGAGACCTATAAATAATTAATAAATGATTAATAAATCAATTTTTTGACATACCAGTCATCCAGATGCAAAACAACCACAAAAGTAAAGGTAAGCAATACTGTATAGTATACTTTAACAATTTTTATGCATTAGATTAAGAACATAGATTATTTTTCTATGTTTTAGAGTATTTATTTTTAATACTGGTGGGGGACCTTGGTTTGAATTTAGGTATTTTCTGACTTACATCGAAATCCGGTTAAAGTCAGTTGTCAGGAACGGAACCCTGAAGTAAAACGGGGACCCCCTGTATGTGTATATATATATATATATATATATATATATATATATATATATATATATATATATATATATATATATATATATATATATATATATATATATATATATATATATATATATATATATATATATATATATATATATATATATATATATATATATATATATATAAAACATGAACTGTTAACATACATCTAAAATGGTAGGAAAAGCCCATTAAATAAAAACAATGATAATATACATTGCATATATAAAAAGTACTTATTAATTTCGTGACCTAAACTGGCCACCTTCTCAAAGTACAATGGCAAGAGATACAGCTAGCAAAACAGAAGAACAATTGATCTTCGGTTTTGCTAGCTGTATCTCTTGCCATTGTACTTTGAGAAGGTGGCTAGTTTAGGTCACGAAATTAATAAGTACTTTTTATATATATGTTTTCGTTGTTTTATTTAATGGGCTTTTCCTACCATATATATATATATATATATATATATATATATATATATATATATATATATATATATATATATATATATATATATATATATATATATATATATATATATATATATATATCTTAGTCCCCCTTTTTTATAAAGAAAATAAAATAAAAAGTTTGCATCTACCAAAAACATATCGAAAATATCTCAAAATAACATGCAACAATTACCTGTGCTTTCATTTTCATTGTCAATTCCATTCCCATTAGGTAATGGTTGCTCCATGGACTTTGCTGTTTCCTTTCTGTATCCAGATATGATGGTATTTAGTTCAGTGTTTCTTGATGATAGTTCTCTTATTTCCTCCTAAAAACAAAGTGATACAAATTGTTTCAAGCATAAAAGGCATAATTATACAAATATGAAGTATAAAAATCCAATTATCTTTCATTAATTGAAGTCTACATGAAATTAAATTTAATAAGGGCTACGTCATAGTCTGAGCATTATATTACATGCATCCAAACAAAATAGCATATCAAGAGAATATTATCTATATATCTTGGCTTAAGTAGGAAGATGTAGCAGGAATAGCTGGAGTATGTTAAAGCCCCGTTACCTCTATTTTGTTACAGTTATTTGACTGAGCACATTTTTATATGCGTAATCATGAAACAAACAACTTACTTAAGGCATGCATGT
The DNA here is from genome assembly GCA_037179515.1 of Halocaridina rubra. Classification (NCBI taxonomy): domain Eukaryota; kingdom Metazoa; phylum Arthropoda; class Malacostraca; order Decapoda; family Atyidae; genus Halocaridina; species Halocaridina rubra. Next base: position 24,820 of record JAXCGZ010013728.1, read on the forward strand.
GTTAAAAGTAGAAACCCTTTCAGCTAACTGCTGGAACTGGGGAATGAAGACACTTTACAGAATGTGTCTGTTCATTTTACTCTCACTTCCCAACCTCACTTGCAGCTTGTTTTCACATTTAATTCAAATCCTCGCTCTTTTGGCATTTACAAATTTTATACATATCAATTGTAAACATGAAACAAAATTGCCTCTAAAAAGGTCTTGAATCTACTGCACATAGATTATTTATTACTGTACTTAAGGCATTACCGAGTGCATGGCTGAAGGTGTTAAGAGAACTACCACATATTGTGCTTTTCACTCATTTCACTCTCTTGGATGTCAAGCCTTTTCTGGAAAGGGCATCAAGCACCCATTTCTACTATCAGCTTGGCTTACTTTTAGTCTGCATATCTAGTAAACCCGGCCATTAAATCCTCTTCACTTTTTTCATTGTCCAATCTTTTTTAGATGTCCAAACCAGCTGAGCCGTCTCTGTTTCATGTTCTCTATTAACGTTTTCCTACTCTCATACATCTCATAAACTCTTCTATGGCATACATTCAGTCCAATTCTCACTACCAAATTATACTGTCCAATCAATTCTTCCATGATGCAACCCATACTTTTATGTATCACCTTAATAATTGGGTAAAATACTTTAAGTCGTGAATGACAAGAATTACATGCTGTCCAAAAAATTTTGATCTGAGAAAACCAGGCTGTTATAATGAAAATATGAAAGGGTGAAAATGTAAAGATTTGCTATTCCTTTAAAGAATCTACTACATAGTTAGCCTAATGCATGTTGTCTGAGTAAGCAATTTAGCCCTAGATCAGAATATGCTAAAATTATAACCAGCTATGACTTCCTAGCCACATGCTGACTCCAAAACGCTGATACACTTCTTCCATGGGTTTAAAATATCTCTTAATGTAAACTATTTGGGTACTGACATATACGTATTTCTATTTCTTTCACAGAGTAGTGCAATGCTGTATGGGAAAAATATGACCACTTAAAGTTCCCGAGTACATGTTTATCAATATCTAAACTATCCTGTAAAATTTTTTTGGTAAAAATAGTGGAAATCGATTAATCGTATTAAATTGGCCTGAGATCACTTCATATTTCACACCTTTTAAAATCAGTAAAGTCTCCCTGTTAATGACTTGCAGAACATAATGCCATTATTAAAAACAGATTATACTGGACACTAAAATAAGTACATTACTTTTGGTAATAAAATATTGAGAGACTTCTGGAATTCTACCCATCATTTTAAAATAACTGGTTCTGGAGTTGATGTGTTGCACAGACACTCACAGTCAGTCCTAAACTGCTTGTAAACATCCAAATCGCATCTTGTAAAGATGAGTAGCCTCCAGAACCTCAAGTAAACTGCTAGGTTAGGTTAGGGTCGGTTCGGTTAAGTGACTTGCCTGGCAAATATGAATAACCCTTTAGAACCCTGGTGTTACTCTTCTTTACAAGATTCTCCATATGTTATTTGCTCTGAAAAGTCTTCAACACTGAAAATCCACAAAAACCTGTTTTTAAAATCTTGTAACTTACGTGAGATATCTTAAGTTTTTCCTCCATTTGAGTAACAATTTCACGAAGTCTTATAGTTTCATCATTTGTAGTCTTGTCTTGCTCCGGTATCGAGTTCATATCTGCATGTACGTTAGCTTGACTTCGTAGCAACATCAACTGGTTTCCTAAAGACTCTGCATTTTCCCTTAGATCTGAGAGCTCTCTGTCTTTCTCTACAGACTGTTGCCTGTTTGAAAAGAACGACATGTATTCCGTCAGTACTGTGAAATATCGTGCATATTTTTAAACTTCATATTTTCTATGAAGCCATCCGCAGCCTTTTATCATTTAACTGTGCTGAGCATGATACAGCAACATGTTCAAAAAGTGTTAAGGAACTCAGCACTTCACTGAGAACAAAATAATCTACATTAATGCTCACAGTTATTACATAAAAGAACAGTGGTTAGTTCGCCATCATAACAAATGAACCATCCACTGCACAATATTTATATAATTTAGCATATTATATATTTCACTAACTGGCTGTAGATCTGTGCCGCCATTATAAAATATTAAATCTTCAAGCACCACCAAAATAAACTTGAGAAATAAATGACACCATAGTATACCTAAATTTTTAATGGTATGTTGCTGTTGTTATTGTTGCTGTGTGCCACTATTAATCCCAATTCTAATGGGGGTAGAATTAAAATTTTTTGGGACAAACATCACAATTCACAGTATAAAATTCAGAAAACAAGCTTCATTTATTGCTCATAACAACTTAACATCATCTTTCAAACACCATAAAACTGAACAAACGAGCACACTTAACTATTAAAGAGTATATATGTGCACACATCATTTTATATCCTTGAATTACATAAACATTAGTTTTTCACTTTAATCGAATACCTGATAATATAACTTGAAAAATTATAAAAAAATATGTTTTTAGTTAAAAAAAAGATATTGAGAATGACCACTGTATACACCTGTTATCGTGCATGAGCCACCAGAACAGCTGTGGTATGCCACAGGTGTCAAAAACACCTGGATTCTGATGCACTAGCACTTATGGACACAATCTCGACAAAAACGTAAGTGAGTCACATAATCAATGATAAAATTCCATAATTATAGATATCCTCTTTATCTCCAAAGAAGTACACAAAATTTCTTATATAATATAGGGTATCAAAGAGGAGGTATTTTATTTATTTACATGAAAAATTAATAATTAAATTCGTAACAATGGTTAATAAAATGCCTCTCACATAAAAGTACTACATGCAGGAAAAAAGCAAGTTCAAGTATGTCCTAGTATGTCAAGTATATCCAAGCCCCTCTATTCACATAAGCACATACAAACTCCTATTTACACAAATAAAGAAAGCTCTTACATTCTCATAAGCACAGATAAAGTGTTTAAAAATTCCCACAAGCACAAATGATACAATCTCATGTATTTGCATAAAGCCAGATAACATTTATCTCGATTTCTCTCATTCATAAGAATAACAGAGCGACTGCTGGCTGCGTGGTACGCGCGCTCGCTCCGAGGCGGCGGTCCCCGTCCAAGACCGAGAGTGCGACGGCAGGAACGCGGGGGCATCACAGTGGGGGGGGGCGCCGGCTGCGTCCCGGGGTTTCTGGACGCATTCCCATATGCACTAATAAAGCAAGCTCCACCACTACCATAGGCCCCAAACAGTAAGCACTATTATTCCCATATTCAAGAATATATATTGTACTATCATAGATACAAATAAGGTGAAGTCTTTTACACTCGTATCCAAAATTAAAACTAGCTCCTGTTGAAGAAATCACCGTAGTGGCCAACACATTAAATAAAACGCAGCAACAGCATTAATATCAATAATCTTGTTCTGGCCAGATTACCAGTTCTAAATGCAGGATTAATTTCCTCATAAGGTAATATAAGACTTCATAAATAGATATGTTTTTCTGGCGTTAAATGAAAAAGTAGATACTTTGAGCATATATTAAGACTTTTTGAAGATAGATATAAATCATGATCAAACTCACTTCATATTTGCAAGATCCTCATTTATTGTTGCTATTTCATGATTCAATCCCTTTTTAATATGCAGTTCTCTTTCCAACTTCTCAGTCAGCTCCAGTTTCTTGTTACTCTGAAAGTATTTACAAGTAAATAAGGAATTACTCATGAATTTTGGCCATAAATATAGCAAAAGAACAGAAGCACTAGGGCTTCCGTATACTCTAGTCATTCTTGTTTCTATCATAAGTTTTCAGAAGATATATCATGCTTCGAAAGAGATATTTCCTAGCCTTTGCGCCCTAAATTTGACAGCAGATTACTCTCTTCCCATATAAACTAGGAGTTTTCTGTTTCATACAGCACAGGAAAAAACAGAGCGAACTCCTTCCAGCTAAAGCTCCCGGGATACATATACTGTATATTCCTTTATTTTTTCAATAAGATACCATAGCAAGATGAAGCTATCACGATGGCCATAAGTGACCAAAATGGAGAGGCAGCATGCTTCGTCTTATCTTGCCTATCATCACCCCCTCCATCAGTTAGCCATTCTGTGTAAAAAAAATCAGGAAGGATGGTTTTCCAAGTACTATGCCTTATCTCTTTTGCCTATAACAGTTTTGGTATAAGTGTAAGGCATTCTTTCAATCTTTTACCCTAATTATAACATTTATTTAACCATAATATAAGGGTCAATCACTTTTGTCCCAATATAAATTCTCCACTGCTAGATATTCACAGCAGTAGCTTTATCAATCTTCCTTGTTCATAAATACTTTCTTTGAGGAGCCCAACGACCACCAGCTTTTCACTGCTTTCTTCAGTAGTTCATCTTATCAACTTTGTTTACAGATGCTTTACCACTTGCTTTCTGTTACTGATAGTATCAAGTGCTTGCCATCATTTTTGTCATGCCCAAAGTAATAATCTTCCCTTTTAATTTCATACCAATATTTTACAGAGCAGCACAAGAGCTTTCTTATTTCAAGCTCAGTTTAGTATTATTTCAAGTTTTAATACACATATAACCCTTATTTTTTGCATATCGGATATACAGTCTTAACAGAAGCAGCAGAACTATTACCTACTCTAACCTTCACAGTCACTTTCCTTGGCTGCTTCTAGGCAAGAAAAGATACATCAGAAAGGAGGAGGGACGTGAAGTCTCTCACTACCCTGTCCTTTAGTAACCATCCAAAACAAAAGACATGAGACCCAGAGTGATAGCAGCTTCAGCGTAGGTGGATCATATTTTACACCTTCAGTAGTGAAGACTCACTGAATGTGATCCTTTTGAATTTATTTTCTCAAATCCAGCAAACATTGCTACTAAAGCAGATTCTGCTAACAATGCTTCTCCTATAATGATACAAAATGAAAGTATCCCTAGTCTTACAGTTATTGAACCAGCTGAAAAGGACACTCAGAATGCCTTGCCAGCAAGACATTCCAAATACACAGACTATTAGTGAATGGATATTGGAAGTGCCTCTCAAAATAATCTGTACAATTAGCAAAGTTCGCTGACAGTTATCTGATATGTTTGACAGAGAAGGATCAGTTAATTCTGAAATAACTACCAATGTGACAATAGCAATTCAAATCACTGCAGGTGAGACAGGATAAACCTATTTTGAAGTCCTCTTCCGAGGACATATATCATTGCAACTTAGTGGCCTCATGGACAAAACAAAAGGACCGAGGAAGTTGTATTATATTGATTGGCTTTTATCCTTGCTGATATCATATTAAAATAGTTTCATATATGATCCTGAATCCTGCAGAAACTAGCAGAATGACCAAAAATCTAACAAAAGAACAGAACCAGCAGTCATCCTCACCTTTACTTCATTTATTTTGTGGCAAGAAACTGTTTGGACGCTTTGAATATGCAGAAAACAAGGAGTAGTACTCAATCTATTGAGACTCAAAAGATTAAGTACTATCATTATTATAATTCTTATTAGTATAATTTTCAAAGCTAACAGCCTGCAGAAGCTAGTATGTAGCTACAACCAACACCAAAGAACCTTTTCCTAATCTGTACTGGATGTTATTTGAAACATGCCTCAACTGCTCCTCTTAGCTCCTTGGGGATAAAGGGTTGCCATAATTTACCCCACCAACCTGCTTGTGTCAACCATATGGTAGGTGGGCAAGGACCTTCTGCAATGAGGACCGACAGCTGTAGCTTGTTAACCCCTACTGCTTCATCACATAGCAACCCTTCCCACTTAATGGTGATAGAAGGTGCTAGAAATCCCTTGGCCAGCATAATCTTTCTTCGTTCATTTGTCTCATGCACTCTTTGCTCCACTGAAATATCACGTCCATCCAAAGCTTTTTTCACCCCATCCATCCAACTCATGTTGTATCTTCCTTTTGGCCTTACTCTACTTACCTCAGTGCTTCACTCACTATTTGCAAGTCGTTCAACACATTCTTGCTATATGTCCAAACCATTTCAATATTCTCTGATCTATACTACTGAGATGGTATGAACACAGAAAGAATGAGTGATAAACAACTTGCAAGAGAGTGTTGCGTGCAGAAGTAATTGGACAAGGCCAAAAGGAAGATCGAGGATAAGATGGATAGATGAGGTGAAAAGAGCATTTGATGCACGTGGTATCCAAAATATTTGAATAATGTAATCTATAATCAATACAGTATATAAATATCACAATGTTAGAAAACCATCTAGCAAATTCTCTCTTCAGCTGGTGTTCTTCAATGTGTCATGTTTCCCTAAATTTTGAGTCATAATGAGGTGGAAAATTTATGAAGCACTGGTGCGACTGTACATACCATAATAATAAAGCCACTCTGCAGTTCTTCCAACTGTTCTTTAAGCTGCTTATTCTGAGTCAAGGCTCGTGCAGCTGCTACTTTGTCGCTCTGCATAGCTGCAAGTAACCTCGAAGTATCAACTTCTTCTGTCTTTGAGCGCTCAAGTTGGATCTCCAAGTCCTCAATGTTGCGAGAGAGCTGGTCTACTAGCTTTGAGAGCTGACTGTTGTCATTGGTCTGGAAAAGATTAAGTTTTATATATATATATATATATATATATATATATATATATATATATATATATATATATATATATATATATATATATATATATATATATATATATATATATATATATATATATATATATATATATATATATATATATATATATATATATATATATATATATATATATATATATATATATATATACACACACATGGGTCCCTGTTTTATGTCAGGGTTCCATTCCTGACAGCTGACTTAACCAGATTTTGATGTAAGTCGAAAACCACCTAAATTCAAACCTGTTAAAAATAAATACTCTATAACATAGAAAAATATTCTAAATTCCTAATCTAAGACCTACCGGTAAATATAATAAAACTTAACAGTATTGCTTACCTTTACTTGGTAATCTAAAACAAATATATTACATTTAGATTACAGTACAATATTGTTTACCTTTACTCATGTGGTCGGCTTGCACACTCAAGGGAGGGAGAGACAGGCTTGTAAGAAGGAGGGAACTGAAGAGGCAGGTGTTGAGGAGACTTGGGAATGTGAGTCTGGAGAGGAAAAAGATCCTGTAGCAGATGCTGGAGATACTGGGGCAGGTAAGTCTATAGAGGAACCTGAGGTAGAGGGTACAGGATCTGTTGGTGGGGGCTCTGCCTTCACGAAGAATTGGTCAAGGCGAGTCTGGAAGGATGCCCTCTCCTTTTCCTCCCAGATTTCCTTGTAACACCGCAGGGCATCAGTGATCACTCTGGTGACCTTAGTGTATCTGGCAGTGTTGGGGTCATGAGCCTTGAGCTTTGGCAACACTTCCTCTACCAGGGCAAACGATTCTTCTAATTTCCTGGTTGTGAATCTCTTGGGCTATGGGGTTGGAATTTCTTCTTGCTATTCAATCATCTGCTTCTTGAGTTGAATGAGGTCCTCGGCAAATAACTCCTCTCCATAAGATTCCAGCAACTCTTTTACATCATCAGCCTTCACCTCCAATTTGAGCTTCTTACTCATAGCAACCACTTTCTTGGTGACAGCCTTAACTGTCTTCTCAAAGCCAAAGGAGTCAATTACAAACTGGGGGCACAATCTCTTCCATACCCCATTCAAGTTCGTCTGCTTAACTTCCTCCATACCCCATTCAAATTCGTTTGCTTAACCTCCTCCGAAGCATCAGCAATATTCTTTACAGGCTGATCTATTGGCTATAACAATGTAGTGGTATTAGGTGAAAGGTAAACCACTTTGACATTAGGATGAAAGTCATCAAAGTGGGGAGGGTGATCAGGGGCATTGTCCAGCTCTAGCAAAACTTAAGAGGGCAGACTCTTGGAGGCACAGTACCTCTCCACATCAGGCAAAAAATGGATGTTGAACCAGTCCTCAAATATCTGAAGGGTTATCCAAGCCCTCTTGTTAGACTTTCAGACAAGTGGAAATTGACATTTCCAAATGCCCTTGAGTGCCATTGGATTTTTTGCCAAGTAAACCAACAAGGGCTTCAGCTTGCAGTCTCCAGCAGCATTAACCCCAAAAAGCAAAGTCAGTCTCTCCTTGCTGACTTTATGGCCTGGTGCCGTCCTTCCTCCTTTGCGATGTATGTACAATTAAGCATACGCTTCCAAATCAATTCAGACTCATCCATGTTAAATACTTGTTCGGTACAGTAACCCCTCTCCCTAAATATTTCTGCTAACACACTGGGAAACTCTTTTGCTGCTTTCTCATTACTACTAGCAGCTTCAACCTTGCACCCTTAGGGTATGCAAATTAGTACGATCCTTAAAACTATTACACCAACCCCTACTGGCCACAAACACTTCACTTTCACTCCCATCCCTCTTTTTATGGCATCGAACCATCTTTTCGCCTTTTCTTAATATCACCATGAGGCTCACTGGGGTACGCCATCAATGCTGGTTATCAAGCAAAAGCATTACTAGCCTTTCCATCTCGATCAAAATGTGACTCTGCTGCCTAGTAATCACAGTGATTATTATAGGAGTAGAACCTTTCACATGTTCACAAATAAGATCCTTATCTTTAAAGATCATGACCACAGTCATAGGGGCTAATCCCAGTGCGTGGCCAATGTTTGTAATTGTTTCTCTCTTTTCCGAGCATTTTACTATTTCAACTTTCACTTCCATGGTGATGGCATTTATTTTCTTCACAGCACTACCATCAGAACTATCACAACTATGCTTGGGAGACATAGTAATGTCAATAATGAGCGAAACCTACATGAGAACAGATGAACACGAGGAGCAATATGGCGGGCGAGAGTAAACTGAGCAGTGGCTCTTCTTCCTCTTCTAATGCTGCGTGATGATGTATTCTTTTGTGAAGCTTATCAAACTATTTTGCATAAAATACTGTACAAGCCAGGTAGGTAAAAAAATTAATTTATTAATATTTTATTATTCATTGACCTCCAACGTAACGACGTAAAACGGGTAACTCCTGTGTGTGTTTTTTATAAATTTTATTTACCTTGGCATTTTCCCCCATATGGGGGGTAGCTGACGACAAAGAACAAGCAAAATAAACAATGGGTGGTTACACTACGTTCTTCAAGCAATGTCACGGGATTTGGCCAAGGGTTTGGATGGCACTGCTAGAGTGCCACATCCCATCCTCCCCCCTCTTCCACAACTTGCGTCGCTTCATACTACCAAATCCCCTACTCCCCCTACGACAGGTTGCCTCTACAAGGCACTCCATGATAACAGCAGATGCCAATCAGATCTGCATCACAATCATTCACCACTCATTTCTAATCCTAGCACGCTCACTTGCCTCCCTCACATCCATTCTCCTTTCATTCATGGCCCTCCTTACTCCATCCATCCACCCCAACCTAGGCCTCCCTCTGGTATATCTACCATCAACTTCCGATTTCATTACCTTTTCAGTAGTCATTCATTATCCATCCTCTCTACATGACCAAACCATCTCAAAACGTTTATATCTACTCTAGCTGCCAAATCTTTCCTCACACCCATTCTCCCTATATATATATATATATATATATATATATATATATATATATATATATATATATATATATATATATATATATATATATATATATATATATATATATATATATTATATATATATATATATATTATATATATATATATATATATATATATATATATATATATATATATATATATATATATATATATATATATATATATATATATATATATATATATATATATATATATATATATATATATATATATATATATATATATATATATATATATATATATATATATATATATATATATATATATATATATATATATATATATATTAATAGCCCTGAACTGTTAACATACAGTCTAATATAGTAGGAAAAGCCCATTGAATAAAACAACGAAAATATATATATAAAAAGTACTTTGAGAAGGTGGCCAGTTAAAGTTACGAAATTAATAAGTACTTTTTATATATATATTTTCGTTGTTTTATTTAGTGGGCTTTTCCTACCATATATATATAAATATATATACAGTGTTGCCTCACTTATCGCGGTAGTTCGGTTCTGGGACCCGGCACGAACCAGGAACCCGCAAAGTAGGATCTGCCTATATGTACATAGATATTTTAATATATTTTTACGTTTACACTGTATAAACCCTCCCTGCACTGTTAAAAAAACACCCTTTACATTATAAATAACAGCAAGCAACGTAAATTTTTATGAAAGTGATAGATAAAATTACAGTGAATGAGGTGATAATGACGTGACATACATACTCATTTACAATTATTTTTTCGTTTACGTACTGTATAAACCCTCCCTGCACTGTTAAAAAAAACACCCTTAACATTATAGATAACAGCAAGCAATGTAAATTTTTATGAAAGTGATAGGAAAACTTACCGTGAATGTGATGATGACGTGACATACATACTCATTTACAATTATTTTTTCGTTTACGTACTGTATAAACCCTCCCTACACTGTTAAAAAAACACCCTTTACATTAAAAAATAACAGCAAGCAACGTAAATTTTTATGAAAGTGATAGATAAAATTACGGTGAATGAGGTGATAATGAAGTGACATACATACTCATTTAAAATTATTTTTTCGTTTACGTACTGTATAAACCCTCAATGCACTGTTAAAAAAACACCCTTTACATTGTAAATAACAGCAAGCAACGTAAATTTTTATGAAAGTGATAGATAAAATTACGGTGAATGAGGTGATAATGACGTGACATACATACTCATTTACAATTATTTTTTCGTTTACGTACTGTATAAACCCTCCCTGCACTGTTAAAAAAAAACCCTTTACATTATAAATAACTGCAAACAACGTAAATTTTTATGAAAGTGATAGATAAAATTACGGTGAATGAGGTGATAATGACGTGACATACATACTCATTTACAATTATTTTTTCGTTTACGTACTGTATAAACCCTCCCTGCACTGTTAAAAAAACACCCTTTACATTATAAATAACAGCAAGCAACGTAAATTTTTATGGAAGTGATAGATAAAATTACTGTGAATGAGGTGATAATGACGTGACATACATACTCATTTACAATTATTTCTTCGTTTACGTACTGTATAAACCCTCCCTGCACTGTTAAAAGAACACCCTTTACATTATAAATAACAGCAAGCAACGTAAATTTTTATGAAAGTGATAGATAAAATTACGGTGAATGAGGTGATAATGACGTGACATACTTACTCCTTTACAATTATTTATTCGTTTACGTACTGTATAAACCCTCCCTGCACTGTTAAAAAACACCCTTTACATTATAAATAACAGCAAGCAACATAAATTTTTATGAAAGTGATAGATAAAATTACGATGAATGAGGTGATGATGACGTGACACACATACTCATTTACAATTATTTTTTCATTTACGAACTGTATAAACCTTCCCTGCATTGTTAAAAAAAACACCCTTTACATTATAAATAACAGCACGCAACGTAAATTTCAATAAAAAATGAAAATACTGAAATTTTTTTCTTCTTCAATATTTTAATATTTTTGCGTATACCCATAATATAAAATAATAATTTATCCAAAAAAAACCCGCGATAGAGTGAGAACGCGAACCAAGAAGCGCGAATAACCGGGGTAACACTGTATATATATATATATATATATATATATATATATATATATATATATATATATATATATATATATATATATATATATATATATATATATATATATATATATATATATATATATATATATATATATATATATATATATATACTCCCAAACTTACGAACGAGTTAGGTTCCAGAAATCCATTCATAAGTAGAATTGTTCGTAAGTTGTGTTTGTTAAAAAAAAAAAAAGGTTCTGTACAGTACCTACATATGTAGTATTGTACAGTACTTAGGCTAAAGACAATTAACTACTATATAAAACAAAGTATAAAGTATTAATGAATTTTGATACAGTATTAATACAGTACAGTACAGTAATACATACATTAAACTATGGGAAGATAATGGGTAGGTCTTTGTTCATATGTGAATGTTCATAACTCTGTCATTTGTAAGTAGGGGAGCTTCAGTATATGTCAATCCAAATATTATGTCGGTTTTTATTAATCAGTGTCAATTTATGCACTTACGTCGGTATACAACAGACTATTACAATTTTTAAAGTAAACCATTAAAAAAAAAAAAAAAAAAAAAAAATATATATATATATATATATATATAAAATTCATAAAATTATTTTGAAGTTAAAACATTTCATAAATATGTACAGTATAGTGTGTGCTGTGCATTTCTATAAGGGGTCTAGGTTCTTTTGAAAATGTGTACAAGGGATATTTGGATTAAATATTTTTATGTTTATTTACATCATCATGTCCATATATTTAAAAAGACAGTTAAAATGTTGAACTATCAAAAGACATGAGTGTTAGCAACTTTATGCTTTGCTTATTGAGATTTATACCATACCATGACGAGCTCAGAAGGGTGGCCATAAATACAGAGAGGAACACTTGAGGTAACAAGACTTCAACATATCCTATCTCTGCTGGTTGTTTAGTGGCAGGAAATAAAATTCTGATGGAGGGAATACTAACCCATAAAAATTCTGTCCCGTTTAGTTGGTTCAAACAACATTTAAGCAACAGGCAAGCACCCAAAGGATGCAAAGGAACTAGTCTCATAAATACCATTGCATTATTCTGTTCCTTTAATTGATGTTTTTCTTCTTGTAACGCTGCTATAGTTTGGTTCAAGCACTCTCGCTCAGCAGTAACTTCCTCCTCATTAAGTATTGCTGTAGAAGAATTGAAATCTGCACTTTGTTCTTCTAGTCTACGGTTCATTCCCTCTAAAGTCTCAGTAAGATTCTCCTTTTCAGATGTCAATTGTTCAACCTGTAAAGGAAATAAGAGTAATGAGCACTCAAGTGTTGATTTCTTTTCAAAAGGTAAAATTTGTAATGGAATACACAAAGCAATTACATGAAATTAAGTAAAAGTGACTGAGCTACAGTTTTAAGCAAGAAATGGGAGGCACTTTAAGTGAACTCAGAACTTAAAAGTCTCAAACACGTGATCACTGTGGTGATCCGTTTGATGATTTTATGTATCATATTTTGCTTCTGTAACATATGAGCAGTAATGTCTGTATCTCCCAGTCACAATATCAAAGCTGTTGAGGTACTAATTGTAGGAGTATATGCATGATAAGCATAAAGCAATCATAACAAACAGGAATTAGAATACTACAGAAAGGAATGAGTGTATTGTTGCTGTTGTCATTCGTAAGCTGCCTGGCTGAACAGCCCACAGGTTAACTGAGGTCACCCTCAACTGAGCCCACCACAGGGTGTAGAAGACCATCCAGCCGTAATTCCCCAGCTCAATCCTTTCTGTGTTCACCTTCATAAATGGGAATAATACTGAAACTTGAAATGGCAAACAACATAATAGTAACTATTTTATAATTACCTGCTGACTTAAAATTTTAGTTTCCTCAGCTAGTTGGGTTGTATACTGCTGGTAATGAGCAGCAATTTGGGCATTCTCAGCCTGAGCCTGAGAAAGTGCTGCCTGTAATGATGAAGCCTCTCTCTGACTCTCCAAATACGAGGTCTGAACCTGGTCTAACTGTGTTCGTATTTCGTCGTTTGTGCTGTCTCTTAACTGCTGAACGTGAAGATGAGCCATGGCTAACTGACTCTTGGTTTCTGTGAATTGGGTAGCTAGCTTTTCAAAATCATTCGTTTTCGCACTCAGGCGTTCTGTGAGCTCAGCTACAGATGCTTTCAACTCTTCACACTGTTTGTTAACTTTGAAATTAGCCATCTTACTAGAATCGAGATCTTTCGATAGGTGTGTCAGCTGCATTTTGACAGCATCGTGCTGTGAAGTGAGATCTCTCATACTGGCTTCCAATTCCCCAACTCTTTGACGAGAGGCACTCAGACGGCCATCCAGTTCGGTCACTTCTCCTTAAAATTTGAAGAGAATGTTAAAATAAATATTATCAATTTATTTGGAACTCCTCGCCCTGCCATTACTATGGAGGAGCCGTGGTGCGGACTTCTTGAGCTCATCTTTTCAAAACGTGTATCCAGTTTGCATCTCTTTTGTGTACTTTTAGTGCAGAGCAATCGAGAGTACAGTAGCAGGATATGGTACTGGTGTAAGAGGGATATACAAGGGGTCCTCGACATATGTCAGAGTTCCGTTCCTCAAGACAAAATGTAACCCGATTTTCAGCGAAAGTCGGAAAACACCTATATAAGCACCTACATCACCCACTCATGCTAATGCAGTGGTAATATTTCTCCCTTTTCCAAGCATTTCACTATCTCTAATTTCACTTCCGTGGTGATGGCTTTCCTTTTCTTCGAAATATTGCCATCAGAAGAATCTGTTTTAAGCTTGGGAGACATAATACGGGCCAAAAATGATAAAAAAAAGAATCAAAATAATTTATAGGAGATGCATTGTAACCACAAAACATTGTAACTCGAGGACTTCGTAAACCAAGGACCTCCTGTATGATGAATTTTTTAAGCTAAACATTGGGACCAGGGGGGGGTTTTCTATAATTAAAAAAGGAAAAGGATAAAATGCTTGAACTGTATAAGTTTATAGGGGTTCTTTTATGCAAATTTGGGAAAAATAGGCATAAATGTAAATTGCTTTTACTAGTCTGGTTACACATACATATTCGTACATTGGCCATAATCCCTTTTGAAGAGGGATGGCTGAGTCAAAGAACACCCATTCACCAATATATTCACACTCCCCATCCCTCACATCTTAGCTTCTTGGGGATGAAGGGTCATTGACATTCCCTCCCTACCACACTGCTTGGGTCATTAACAGAGTAAGCAGGCAAAGTTCATCTGCTGTGGGGCTCAACGGCCATACCTGGTTGAGCCTCACGAAGCTATAAATCAAGTTTGAAGGAGAAAAATACAAAGTCTGGCAAACAGCTTCAAACTAAGGCTTATTTATGCCTACATAAAAGATGGATTATGCCAAATGAACTCTGCATAACCTGGACCCCCTTCAAGTATTGAAAATTCCATCATACAAAATAGAAAGCTCTGTAACAGAAATTGAAAGCACAGTAAAAACGGGACCTACTGAAGAATCAATTTTTTTCTGCTTTGCAAATAAACAAGCGAAGAAAATTCAGTCAATATTATTTCAATGTATAGGGGCCATGGTAGCTCAGTAGGAGTGAACATGTTGGAAGGTGACTAATGGAGGTTTGATCCCACTGTGGGGCATAAGAAAGGGCATCCTACTTTACCATGTCTGTGTCCACCACCCTTATTCAACTAAGGACTAATTGTGAGACATAAAATGGTGCAAAATTTAATTAATGTATATAATATACTCAACTTTAGACATATATTCTATTGTCATAAGTACGAAATATTATGTATTATATTCTTTTAATATTAATGAAATAGTTGATAAACGTTATGTACCACAGGAATTTACCCTAATTATTGCCAGAATATCAACAGTGGAAACAAGTTTCCCACCAGCAAAAATATGATAACACCATCTGAGAATTGTCCTAAATTGTGAAATACATTATAGACCTGGTTTTTTTTTATCAATGTAAGTAACATATATAAACTAAAAAGTATACCTAATCAAACAATAAGGGATTATTACTAAATGCACTGTGGCATTTAGTTCCCAAAATATAGTAAAAACAATCTATTATTCAATTAATATTTCTAACCTGCTTTCTGCTTCAATGCATGATTAGCATGAGTAAGTGATGACTGCAGTTCTGATTTCTCTGACACTAAGATTCCAATGGTTTGTATATGAACTTGAAGCTGCTCTCTCATGCTCTCAATATCCTTGACACCATTCCCGGCACTGGACTTCAGTGCTCCCTGTGCGGCACTTAACTCTGCCTCCACTCTCTCCAATTGGGCTCTCTGGATAAAGAAATAAAAATTACAGTTCCATAAGGGTTTAAAGTATTTTTTGTTAAATGGTCTAAACAATGGTTGCATATCAAATATGCTCCTACAAATAAGATTTTTTAATTTCTCTCTACACGTCCCAAGTAAAAAAATAAAAAAAAATTCTAAGTTAATCGAAGAAACACGATCTTTAAAATTCTAGACTGTAATCTAAGAAGTTGTAAAAACAGAGGATATGTTCAATAATTAAACAAAATCTTCTTTAGGGAATAAGCATGATAAGGTTCCTAATCAACGGAGAATGATGATATGTGACTGAAGTGTTTATTCGATTTTAGTTACTTCTACAAAAGAAATTTTGTAAGTTTGCTTTTTTGGGGAATTTACACCCTAATTTGCCATAATCTATGAATAAACAACTGTCTATAATGCTATATTTTTTTTTACCATGAGATACGTAAGGAATTTTTAACTTCATGGAAAGCCTATGATATTGTGAAATACTGTGACACCATTGGGCTCATACTTGCTAAATCGTCTATTAATTAAATTTTTTAACACGAGAAACACTTAAGGAATTTTCACCCTCATCGAAACCATCTGTTCTTGTTAAATACTGTGTCACTATTAATCTTATACATCTAACTGTGTATATGCTGAACATACCATATAGTCTAGTTGTTGACACTGCTGCTGTGATGTTTCTCTCTCTTGCTGAAGTAAGGCTGCAAGCTCACTGTTTCGTCGCTCTAGTTCCCTTATTGTTGTATTGGAGGAGTCTAAAACTGCAATTATTTTTTAACAATATGTAGCTTTAATGGTTTGGTATTCATACAACTAATAATCAATATTTTACTGTCACCAGTTCTTTATATGTTTGACGTTTTTAAGTGTCACTATTATTCCTTATTATAGGGGTGGATACAGACAGGTTGGAATTGGGGAATTAAGGCTGGATGTCATTCATATCTCCCTGTTGTGGTCTTGATCACAGGTTTGTCATCTCCCAAGTTGAATGTTCTAACCAATGCATTAGTGTGGTCACCTTTACTGTTACCACTTAACTGCATAAATTAAAGGATACCAGTTACTATATCAGTTACTGCAATTATTATTTTTGCATTATAGGAAGTGACTAAAAGTGATGAAAAGGTGGAGGGCAGACAATCTAAAACTCCATAACATTGCATTCCTGTTACAAATAACTTACAGCAATGATAAGGACAGAATTCTTAGGTTCTGGCTGTGGCAACAAATTAGATTCTGCAGGACAAGTCAAATTATAAAATAACAATAATAATAATAATAATGATGTTTAAGGCTTCCGAGAAGAATAAAAAAACAGGAACTTGCCATCACTTCAATGAATTTTTTTCTTGCCACATTATAAATGAAGTAAAGGTGAGTATGGCTGCTCTTTCTGTTTTTTGTTACATTTATGAGCACCCTGCTAGCTTCTGCAGGATATAGATTCATATCTGAACCCATTTAACTTCAGGAAGGATATAAGAAACCAAATCTATAACTTACTCGTTCCTTCTGTTTCGCTCATGAGGCCACTGAGTTGTAAGGATATCTGTCGAAGGCTTTCAGAGGATGACTTCAAAAGAGGTTGGTCCTGTCTTTCACCTGCAGTGACATGAATTGCTGTTGTCACACTGGCAGTTGTTTCAGAGCTAACTGATCCTTCACGGTCGAACAGTTCAGGAGGTAACTGCCTTTCAGGGCTCTCTGCTAGTCCTGCAGAAGAGATTATTTCGGGAGGCACTTCCACTGGCTGTTCATTAAAAGTCTGTGAAATTGGAATGTCTTGCTGGAATGGTCCAGTGTCACCTGAATGAGAATTATCAAGTTCACTGAAATCCTGAGAATCTGCTTCATCCGGTTCAATAACTGTAAGATTAGGGATACTTTCATTTTGCATTATAGAAGGAGAAGCATTGTAAGTAGATTCAGCGAGAGTAGCAGTGCTCTCAGGATTTGAGGCAATAAATGCAAAGGGATCACATTCAGTTGTCTGCACCACAGTAGGTGCAAAATATGATGCTAATCTATTCTGTGAATTATGTGCGCTGCTTGTGTTATGAGAAGTCTCCAAGAACTGAGCATTTTGAAGATCCTGTGTGTTTTGTGAGCTCTGTTTCTGATAGGCCTCTGATGCTACAAGATGTGACTGAAGGTTGGTTGATGCAGCAGTGGTTGCAGCAACGACCCCTTGTTCACCAAACATTCCAAGAGCTGATGAGCCGTGACTGGAGTCATGTGAGGCCATGACTTCCAAAGGTGCCTGAAATGTGTTTGATGATCCCTGGGTAAATGAATGTGCAGGACCCTCTCCTGGCACTGTGCTGAAGTAACTGGCTAAACTAGAATTATTTTCATCATTTTTGGAAGAATTAAGAACGCCATATGACTCTGTTATGACAGATGAATCAGGAGGCTTGTATTTTTTGGTTAATGAAGAGGAGGAACACGCAGCAACTCCATTGGTTTGATTTTCAACTGTAGCAACGTGGCTGTTTACATCCTCTTGACTTTGTGGTTTAACATCTTGAAGGGGTTCAGTAAATTCTTCTGAAGCTAAGTCAAGTGAGGAAGCTCTTGAAGATGCAGTGCCGGACTCGGAGACATTACTTGACTCATCTGTAGGCGTGATCTGTGGCCCAAACATAATTACTATATTAAATCATGAACTGTAAGGACCCAGGAAGTATATCAATGGATTAATATTGGTATTTTCTGCTACCCTGACAAGTATGTATATTTTCCTTGATGACAGAACTGCAAGCTAGCTATCTCCTCCCCTGAATGAGCTACATAAGGAACTATTTCTATAAATGTATTACTATCCAAATAAACCTACGTTCAAGCCCATTTCAGGGAGTTAGGAGGGGCACCCAGCTTTTAGTTTTCTAGCTCCAACCTCTCTGTGTCCACCCTAATTTGAATGGGGATTACTAAAAACAAAATGGTAAATTATTGCTCTCCCAGAGATAAATAATTTATTTTCTCTATGGCAATGCCCTTTCAAGAATATGAATGTATGACCTGTAGGTTAAAAGTTGGCCATAGACTAGAATTATTCTTATATATATATATATATATATATATATATATATATATATATATATATATAATATATATATATATATATATATATATATATATATATATATATATATATATATATATATATATATATATATATATATATATATATATATATATATATATATATATATATATATATATATATATATATATATATATATACAGTGCTCCCTCGTTTATCGCGGGGGTTCGGTTCCGGGACCGGCTGCGATAGGTGAAAATTCATGAAGTAGGAGCACCATATATACATAGGTATTTTACATTTATTTTTACCTTTACTGTATAAACCCTCCCTGCACTGTTAACGAACCACCCTTTACTTTATTAATAACAGCGTGCAAGTGTAAATTTATATGAATGTGATAGGTAAGCTTACTGTGAATGAGGTGACGATGACATGTACATACTCCACAGCCAATGACAGCTTTACGGCTGATTTTTTGGAGAGAAGAACATGGTAATGGGGAGTTGCTGTTTCTTCTTTTATGCAAAGATGGTCTTGTAAGGAGTCATGGCATCGTCGATAATATTGCAGAAGTGCATCGAACCATATTATCGTCATGCTCCTGCGACAGTTGTTGGAGTACTTTCACCATGTTATACATGGCTGTCAGACATTCGAGTGTAAGGCCAGGTTCTTCGAATTCTTCGTGCGTTTCCTCTGGTTGTTCTTCTTCATCTTCTTCGCTCGATGATTTTGTCATTTCCTCCAAGTCTTCATCAGCCAAAGGTTGAGAGTGGCAGTTGATCAGTTCATTCATGTCTTCGTGAGTCATATCTTTAAAGCCTTCTCCTCCTAGAAATGCAGCCAACTTCACAGCTTTCGCAACTGCCAAGTTATGGACTTCGTCAGGAGCGAATCCCTTGTAGTCGTAGATGACTTCCGGCCACAATTTCTTCCAGCTGGCATTGATTGTGGCTGGCTTCATCTCTTTGATTGAATTTTGAATATTTTGAAGGCATGTAGCAATCGCGTAGTTACACCAGTACGTCTTCAGTACGAATTCTTTTTCCGAATCCATGGAGTCAACCAGGTTCGCCAGGGCATTTTGTGTGTAGAGGGCCTTGAACGCACGAATAACGCCTTGATCCACAGGCTGAATCAGTGATGTCGTATTCAGTGGCAGGAACTCTACTTGAACACCGTCATATTGGAGATCAGTTGCATGGCCACCAGCATTATCAATCAAAAGAAGGACTTTAAATTCAAGGCCCTTCTCTGCAAGATAAACTTTACCCTGAAGGATAAAGCATTGGTGAAATCAGTTTGATGTGAGGCTTTTCGGGATCCAGACCTTAGGGTTATGCATTCAATACATTGGCAGCAGATTCTAGCATTTATTCTTTAAAGCCCTAGGGTTCTTAGACTTGTAGATAAGCTCGGGCTTTAACATGAAGCCCGCAGAATTCCCGCACATGACGAGGGTAACGCGGCCTTTTAAGCTTTAAATCCAGGGGCTTTAGCTTCTTCCTTGAAGAGAAAAGTGTGAGGCGGCATTCTCTTCCAATAACCCAGTCTCATCCATGTTAAAGACTTGCTCAGGAGCATATTCGCCTTCAGTAATGATTTTCTTGAAGTCGTTCTTTACATATTCTTCAGCTGCAGCTGTATCTGCAGAGGCAGCTTTGCCATGCACCGAAACGCTCTTTAGGCCATAGCGTTTCTGAAATTTGGCAAACCATCCCTTGCTTGCAACGAACGATGGTTTCATCAGTGAAGGGTCCTGATTGTGGGTCATCGATTTCTTCTTCTTTCTCCTCCTCTTTACGGTCGCCACTGTCGTCGTTGGGTTCGTTTGCAGCGAATGTCTCGTACAGCTTCTTCGCCTTTGTTTGTATGATATTGGTGTCTAAGCTGATGTTCTTCATCAATCAGCAATCCACAGGGCCAAAACAGATTCCATCCGCACTATTATCTTAATGCGGGGTGTTACAACCCTCTTCACTGTTTTACTAAAAGTAATAGACGCTGTTTTCCTGATATTTGCCACGTCTTTTTTGATGTATCGAACAGTAGATTCGTTGATGTCGAAATGGTGGCCGACATCAGCAAACCTTCTTCCTTCCTTCAGCATATCTAACAGTTTTACCTTTTCTGTTATGATCAACATCTTCCTTTGCCGCTTAGGCTTACTACCAGAAGTCTTAGAAGATGAAAAACGCTTGGGAGGCATTGCAGAGGTTAAACTACAAAAGTTTTACAAAATCACAAGCACAACGTATTAAGAAGTACAATGCGAACGGCGCAAACGTGAGTAGACTGAATGGGTGAGGCGAGACAATGGAAGATGCTGGGAGAATGAAGCTTCAATCAAAAAGCCAATCAGACCCCATGATACAGAACATACAGAAAAACAATTCTGTGATTCGTTGTCTCCCACCCATCAGCCAACAGCATCCCATGTACTATCTCATGTAGGTGCGACCCTTTGCGTTTTCCAAGACGCCAATACAGTGTACACTATCGTACAGTATTTTACATGGTGCAATACTGTGAGTTACATGTTTAAATTTATGTTTTTTACTATTTTTTACTGTTTTATTATTCTTAGGCTAGGAAATACTTTTTATATCAATAAAATAATGAAAATACTGGAAATTTTAATATGTACTAGCTCATGTAGGTGCGACCCTTTTCGTTTTCCAAAACGCTGAAAATTTTAATATTTCCACATATCGTGGATTCTCGCATATACAAGAAAAAAAAAGCTCCCCCCAAAAAACCGTGATGCACTGAATTCGCTAAAGGTGACTCGCAATATAGCAAGGGATCACTGTGTGTATATATATATATATATATATATATATATATATAATATATATATATATATATATATATATATATATATATATATATATATATATATATATATATATATATATATATATATATATATATATATATATATATATATATAGTGATCCCCCGCTGTATCGCGTTTCTTGGTTCGCGTTTTCACTGTACCACGTTTTTGTTTTTTGGCAAATTATTGTAAAATACCTATGTACATGAGTATGTCATGTAATTACCACTTCATTCACCGTAATTTTATCTATCACTTTCATATAAATTTACGTTGCATGCTGTTATTTATGAAGTAAAGGGTGGTTTGTTAACAGTACAGGGAGGGTTTATACAGTGTAAACGTAAAAATAAATTAAAATATCTATGTACATATAGGCTGATCCTACTTCGCGGTTTTCCTGTCTCGCTCTAGGTCATGGAACCGAACTACCGCGATAATGGGGGGATTACTGTGTATATATATATATATATATATATATATATATATATATATATATATATATATATATATATATATATATATATATATATATATATATATATATATATATATATATATATATGCTAACATCTTCAACCCTTTTTTCCCTATTTAAGGCAAGAAAGACTGGATCTTTCACTAACATCAGCTAAATAGTAGGAAGAGGTATTACAGAGAAGAACAAGATATCTAAAGCAAGCAAAGAAGTTGAGGGAGGGAAGGAGAGAATAGCAACACAATTTTCTTCACACCTAAAAATTACCTTATGGCAGTCATTTCTTGAAGACTCCTAGCTAGAAACACTCCGAGCCACCAAAGAAACACATTATAGAAGACTGCTTCACACACAAACACATACGTCAACAGCACAACTAACGAGCCTGGGCTCGTTAGTGGCATTCCTTAGGGACACTGGGGCTGTTTGGCTAGGCAGTTTAGAGAACAACAAACAACAAACTCCATAGTGATGGTTACTGCATCCTTTATCTCTAAATAATATAAATACTCCACTTCCACCAAATATAAATAACATTAAAAATTCCATATTTACCTCTATGTCTAGGGTGCTTTCCTTAGTTCCCACGTCAGCAGCTCGCCTTGATCCTTTTTTCTTTTGGAACTGCCGCAACTGATGAAATACAAAAGATTCATGATGTGAAACATACTTGTGTAGGTCAAAGGCAAAGCACTGAAAATAGATCTTTCCACAATACATAATGAAGAAATTTTTCTCACCATAGGAACAGAACCAATAATTACAGAATATAGTAACCAAATTTCTTTTAGCACTATGTGTCATTTGTCCTCATTCGAATAAGGGTGTATACAGACACATGAGACCTTGGGAATTAAGGCTGGATATCCTTCCTAATGTCCCATGGTTGGCTCGAACTTACATCAGTCACTCGTGCTCTAGTGCTGGGTTACTATGATCCTCCAGTGAACAATCAATACAAGGCTATATTAAATATTCAATGAGACTGCAGTAATACTATTATATTTTTTGTGAGGAGTTTTACCCTCAATTAATTACATAAGAAGTATTCTTACAATGAAAAAGTATAAGCTCTCACCCTCATTACTTGGCATACAAAGAAGACATATGAAGAGGAATAATGGTATTGGTGAATTACAAAATAAATTAAAATTTTCAGTAACAACAGTATTTCTTTTCCTGAATATGTCACAAGCAGGAAGTTATCTACAAAAAATTATAATAGAGAAATATATGCATGTTTTTCATTATTATTTTATCACCATCAACTAACTCATATGCACACATGTGAAATAATTAAGACAGTTATAATACATACACTTAAAAGAAGTTTTAAATCACCACTGGATTTGTTCACTACCATTTAATATGGTGCTCTGTCATCAGTTTGTTTCAAGTACTTATTTTAGTAAATGTATAAGGTATATGAGGTATAATTATGAGAAAAATGTATGCTTTGTTATTTGAATAATATATTTACACGAGACACATTCTACTATAAAAGTTATTTTCTTTTACATCCTATATATAATTTAACGAAAATTTTCCGTTTAATTATATAATAACCACTAACCTAATGCATTTACACAAGTAAGACCATTTTCCATATTACAATAAATACTTTTTCATTACTGATATCACAGTGATGTTACTTTTTAAACAATGTATACAAATTTAACCTCACAGGGAGACTCTGCCTCCATATCAATGCGGGAAAAACTGATGTGACACAAACCTTTAATTACAGCAGTTCAAAAAAAAATCTTCAGATTATACATTCATTACTTTCCCAGCCAGCCTAAATCCCCCAGCTCCAACAAGTCTGCATCCACCTCCATTGTAATGGGAAATAATTGTGACAAGTATAACTATGCTTCTTCCCTGTGTGTTCATTAGACCACTGCAACTTGATCATAATGGGTCTTATACGAACCAGAGACGTTTCACCAGTATCAAGTCCCATATACGCACTAGTATGAAAATTCTAAATTTTATATGTGGAGCTCTGCCCCTTGCAGACATCTAGACCAATGAAATCTAACCAATTCTTTTGGTATTTACATGCCGTATTACTGGACTCTCCCTAAATTCTTAAGTTCATGCTGAAAACAGATCCTGGTCTAAACCCATAAACACATATGGATATATATTAAATGAGGCTACTTAGTTTCACTCATAACATGATGACCACTACATAATGAAGGTTAGCCCTTAAAATGTAGCCTCCAAACTCTTTACATGTGAATTTAACAGTCGTACACTGCGTGCTAATTCAAGTATACCCATTACAACATAAACCCACACTAATAAGGCACAGTCATTCAATAATAAAACTATGTTCATGTCAAAAACATTATAAGACATTCGTCTACCATTTTTAAGTTCTGAGTCATGTAATTAAGTTTGGTTCCTCAATTTACTATGATGTTGATGAGTATTGTATGTAATATCTACTTTGAGCAAACTACCAGTGTAACACTGTAAACTTTTCATTTACAGGGAATACGGTATCCTGTCTACTTTTGTGAAGCCCTCGAAATACAAAAGGAGGTAAGCACATGATTTTGGGTATTAAGGTGCATATAATGCATTTGGTTATAGATTACATGGAGTCCAGGGATTGGGGTTAATTTTTTTTTATTGGTATTAACTTCCTTATATATTTTTTAAAAGAATTTTTACATTACTTTCTCTCTTTTTCTCCATTTAGGGAGATGTTACAACTTGAAACAAAAGTTTTTATATTTGTATGTCATATATCATATGTCCACAGTCTGTTTTCTGTTATAAGTATAGCCATATTTTCCTATGTTTTAGTTTAGTCACTTCAAAAACTCGATAATCAACAGGGCCCCCATTATATTTTGGAACCATATCAAAGTAGGGGAATGACTGCAGTAAATATTTCACCAGAGTGTTAGTAAAACTGCTAAAGACTTTAGGGACAATATATTTGTCCCATACATGTTTGTAAAACATATGTGAGACATTTAATCTTTTTTCATTTTCTAAAGAGGATTTGAACACCTCTCCCCATAAAAAAAACCTTGATTAAGTGTAAGTTATCTCAAGGAAGTAAGGTGTAGCTTGTAAATCACAAAATCGAATGGAAATTCGGTAATTTTATGATTACCGCTGTCTCCCTTCTCAAGTTGAGAACTTTTTTAAGTTTTCAACAAATTTGACCTTTAAAATCGTCGGAACATTTCATGATCTAATCTTCCCTAACATACCCATCCTAACCTAAATCGAGTAATTTACAACAATTTTGCATGACAGGTTTGTCCTAGACACATACAAAACTGCAAAATATCGAATTTTTTAAACAGCTTAAAATAGTAATAATAATTAACAACAATAATTCTCGGTGTAGTTAGGTTGAGGGGGAACTTTCCGACAGAGATATACTGTATATACCCGCCAGAGAGGAGGCGAAGCCTTCTACAGGAGGGTATAAACCACAAAAAGTAAAAGTAAATAAAGACCATTACCTAGGAAATCACAGTGCAACACACATTTATTATCTAACCTGTCGTGGTGTAACTGGGTAATATACCAAATACATTGTCATTATCTATACCCTATTTCCTTATACGGGAATTGGCAATTTCACAAGTATGCTGTCGTAATATGGGTCTCGTACTTTCAATTATTTTCAAATCTAGAAAATAATAACTTATAATTTCATAGTAGTTTTATACTGCCAGTGTTACTAATAGAGGAGCCAAGGGTGTATTAAAATAATGCAATATATAGAGCAGATGGAGTTTTATAAGGGGCGATCAGCTGATTGTTTGTTTACATCTGTGACCTGTCAATCCCTCAACTATTCTCTATGACAGTCTATATCAGCAATATAACACAATGATTTCGAGTAAAGTTATTAGGTATTAATGTAATATATTCCAAAAAATATATAAATATAAGATATTTTGTACGTATAAGTAAATTACTTTGATATGTATACCTTTTTCCGAGCAGCAGCGAGCTTTTGCTCTCTCACAGAATCTGCCATGTTGGAACTTCTGTATTAGTTTAATGTGATTGGCTGAAACCGTTTCTTACGTCATGAGGAATTGGCCTTTTCAAGTGACGTTGCATGTCAGCTTGTGATATTTGGACAGGTTGGAAATCTCTTGACGAAGTCCAAGGTTGATTTACTTACTTTGTAACTTCTTTATTTATTTTCCGCTGAAATATTATTTAGATTTATCGTTTAATGTAACTTGCTTAGCAAAAATTGTCTTTCAATCTTTTGCTTTAAATAGGGATTGATTTAATTGTTTTCTTATTTCGTGCTTTTCCACAACGCATTTTATTAGTTTTTTTCTCTCTCTTTCAAATAATGTATGTAAAGCATATAGAAAAATACTCCTTCATGGTGTACTTAGCTTAAAATTTACCGTGAACTCCTTTCCAATTCCAGGCTTTATTGCCTGCAGGTGTTAAAAAGTATTTATAAAATAGTTTCTTATAAAATTCAAGTACTTTTTTTATGAGTGTGACTCCTGGCAGGCAAGAAAATTGCCTTCATCGGGCCCAAGCGCTAAGAAAACATTGATAGATAAAAAGTAGCAGCTTCAAGACAAGAAGGAAATAAGAGAGTGATAAACCAAAGAAATTGGATCGACTGAAAAAATAGTCGAAGTAATAAAGAGTTAGAGATATGACAGGGTTAGGTCTTGAGATGATGTTAGATCAGCTCTTTGAAGGAAGAAAGGTCAAAAGAGTTAGCAAAGACAGAAGGAAGAGAGTTCCAGAGTCTGGAGGTGGAAGGGAAGAAGCCGTTACATCAATGACCAATCCACAAGCCACAAATCTCCACACAGTACCTGTGAGACGATGCTGCTTTTCGAGTATTATATAGCCTGGGCCATCGGGAGGTATGCAATTTGTCAATTCATCAGAGCAACCATGGAAAAAGTAATAATAGAAAAGAGAATGGGGTGATACCTTACGGCGAAGAGAAAGAGAATCCAGATTGGAAGTAAAAGAAGGTGAAATTATCTTGTTGTGCTTATTGGAAAGACCTCTATGCTTGTAACTACTAGTTTCCTGCTTGACTCCATTGTAGTACTCAAAGATTATATATCTGAGAAATAGATATTTGGGAATGAATGCATAGAGAAGGATATATGAAGTTCTGATTGTGCCAACAGCATTGTATGGAGCAGAGACTTGGAATGCAAAAGAGGATGAAAAGAACAAGTTTAATGTAATTAGGTGTTTGAGAGGTACGATTGGTGTATCTAGAATAGATAGAGTAAGAAATGAGGATGTCAGGCAGAGAACGGTTGTTGGAATGAAGTTGTCGAATAAGTTAGATCAGAGTGTTGAGATGCTTTGGACACATGGAAAGGATGAGTGATGAACAAATAGTGAAGAGAGTGTGGAGTGCAGAAGTGATTGGAGTTAGGTCAAAAGGGAAACCTAGAATGAGATGGATGGACGGCATGAAAAGAGCACTGGATGCACGTGGAATGTCAATGGGACAGGGAAGAGTGCGTGCAAGAGATAGGAATGACTTGAGGAAGATTGTGAATTTATAACGGGACCTAAATGGATTTCTCGCACCTGCTAGTACAGTTGTGAGGGGAGTTGCCATGTGATGAAGCAGTGGAGGCAAACCAGCTTCGGCTGTCAGGTCTCATTGAAGAATATCCTTGCCAGCCAACCTTGTGGGTGACCCAAGCAGGTTGGAAGGGGGAGATGTGGCAACCCTTTATCCCCAAGGAGCTAAGAGGAGTGGTTGAGGTATGTGTGGATCGTGGTGAAACTGCATTTCTTGGCTTGGCCACCCCCCTTACACGGGAGAATGAGGCATATATATATATATATATATATATATATATATATATATATATATATATATATATATATATATATATATATATATATATATGTGTGTGTGTGTGTGTGTGTGTGTGTGTGTGTGTGTGATGTGCCTGATGTGTGATTACCTAATTGTGATTACCTAATTGTGTTTACGGGAAAGAGACCAAAGCTCGTATCTTCCCGTCTCCTGATCGGTTCCATTTTATACTTAGTGATACTTAGCATACCTGTCCTTAAAACTATGGATTGAGATAGCATTAACTACCTCCTCGCTTAGCGAATTCCAATTATCAACTACTCTTACACTGAAAAAGTATTTCCTTACATCCTGCGAAGAAGTTTTCTTACGAAGCTTCAAGCTATGACCTCTAGTTCTAGAGCCAGCCATATCAAAATATCGATCCCTATCCACTCTATCATAACCATGAAGGAATTTAAAGACTGTCACCATATCCCCCCTCACTCTTCTAGCTTCGAGTGATGGTAAGTCTAATTCCCTCAGCCTCTCATCATAACTGAGATTGCGTATTTCTGGCACCAGTTTCGTGGCATGTCTTTGAACTTTTTCAAGCTTAGCTATGTGCTTTTTCAAGTGCGGATTCCAAAAGGGGGCTGCATATTCGAGTTTTGGCCTCACATAGGTTACATAAATATTTCTGAACATTTCCTTGTCCATGTGCCTGAAGGCTACCCTTACATTTGATAAGAATGCATATGCTGCCCTTACTACGCCATTTATATGTATTTCTGGAGACAAATCTGCCAGTATGTTTACTCCTAGATCTCTCTCATTTTCTGTCTCTTGAAGTTGTACTCCAGCCACCGAGTAGTCAAGCTTGGGCCTTCTTGCACTTGTACCCATTCTCATTACCTTACATTTTGAAGTATTGAATTTCATTAGCCACTTTTCTGACCACTCATGCAGATTATTTAGATCCTCCTGAAGTTCTCTACCATTGTTCTCGTTTTTTACTTTCTTCACAATCTTTGCATCATCTGCAAAGTGTGTGTGTGATTACCTAATGTGATTACCTAATTGTGTTTACGGGAAAGAGCCCAAAGCTCGTATCTTCCCGTCTCCTGATCGGTTCCATTTTAGACTTAGTGATACTTATCGTACCTGTCCTTAAAACTATGGATTGAGATAGCATTAACTACCTCCTCGCTTAGCCAATTCCAATTATCAACTACTCTTACACTGAAAAAGTATTTCCTTACATCCTGCAAAGAAGTTTTCTTACGAAGCTTCAAACTATGACCTCTAGTTCTAGAGCCAGCCATATCGAAATATCGATCCCTATCCACTCTATCATAACCATGAAGGACTTTCAAGACTGTCACCATATCCCCCCTTACTCTTCTAGCTTCGAGTGATGGCAAGTCTAATTCCCTCAGCCTCTCATCATAACCGAGATTGCGTATTTCTGGCACCAGTTTCGTGGCATGTCTTTGAACTTTTTCAAGCTTAGCTATGTGCTTTTTCAAGTGCGGATTCCAAAAGGGGGCTGCATATTCGAGTTTTGGCCTCACATAGGTTACATAAATATTTCTGAACATTTCCTTGTCCATGTGCCTGAAGGCTACCCTTACATTTGATAAGAATGCATATGCTGCCCTTACTACGCCATTTATATGTATTTCTGGAGACAAATCTGCCAGTATGTTTACTCCTAGATCTCTCTCATTTTCTGTCTCTTGAAGTTGTACTCCAGCCACCGAGTAGTCAAGCTTGGGCCTTCTTGCACTTGTACCCATTCTCATTACCTTACATTTTGAGGTATTGAATTTCATTAGCCACTTTTCTGACCACTCATGCAGATTATTTAGATCCTCCTGAAGTTCTCTACCATTGTTCTCGTTTTTTACTTTCTTCACAATCTTTGCATCATCCGCAAACATATTCATGAATGAATTTACAGACTCTGGTAGGTCATTTACATATACAAGGAACAAAAGTGGCCCTAAAACTGAACCCTGTGGAACTCCACTACTAACTCTTCTCCATTCAGACACTGAGTGTCTTACTCTAACCCTCTGTTCCCTTCCTTCTAAGTAAGTTTTTATCCATTCCAAGACATTTCCACCTATTCTAGCCATTGATTGCAGCTTCCTAATAAGTCTCCCATGTGGAACAGTGTCAAACGCTTTCTGGAAGTCTAGGAATATGCAATCTGCCCAGCCCTCTCTTTCCTGTAAGATTTGGCTTACCTCATCATAAAATTCTAATAAGTTTGTTACTGTTGATCTTCCTTCTCTGAAGCCATGTTGCCTCACTGACAAAAAGTTGAAGGATTCCAAGTGAAGAGAGATATGTTTCCTTAGTAGTTTCTCCATAAGTTTGCAAACTATGCTGGTCAAGGAAACTGGTCTATAGTGTGTGTGTGTGTGTGTGTGTGTGTGTGTGTGTGTGTGATTACCTAATTGTGATTACCTAATTGTGTTTACGGGGAAGAGCCCAAAGCTCGTATCTTCCCGTCTCCTGATCGGTTCCATTTTTAGACTTAGTGATACTTATCATACCTGTCCTTAAAACTATGGATTGAGGTAGCATTAACTACCTCCTCGCTTAGCGAATTCCAATTATCAACTACTCTTACACTGAAAAAGTATTTCCTTACATCCTGCAAACAAGTTTTCTTCCGAAGCTTCAAACTATGACCTCTAGTTCTAGAGCCAGCCATATCGAAATATCGATCCCTATCCACTCTATCATAACCATGAAGGAATCATAACCATGAAGGAATTTAAAGTGTGTGTGTGTGTGTGTGTGTAATTAACTAATTGTGTTTACGGGAAAAAGCCCCAAGCTCGTAACTTCCCGTCTCCTGGTCGATTACATTTGATACTTAGTGATACTTATCATAATTGTCCTTCAACTATGGATTGAGTTACCATTAACTACCTCCTCGCTTAGCAAATTCCAATTATCAACTACTTTTACACTAAAAGAGTACCTCCTTACTTCCTGCAAAGAAGTTTTCTTACGAATCTTCATACTATGACCTCTAGTTCTAGTGCAAGCGTATCAAAATATCGATCCCTATCCGCTCAGTCATAACCATGAAGGAATTTATAAAAACGTCACCATATCCCTCTCAATCCTCTAGCTTTGAGTGATGGTAAGTCTCATTCCTTCAGCCTCTCATCATAACTGAGTTTGCGTATTTCTGGCACCAGTTTCGTGGCATGTCTCTGAACTTTTTCCAGCTTAACTATGTGCTTTTTCAAGTGCGAATTCCAAAAGAGGGCTGCATTTTCAAGCTTTGGCCTCACATAGGTTACAGAAATATTTCTGAACATTTCCTTGTCGATGTGCATTAATGCTACCCTTGCATTTGCTAAGAAAGCATATGCTGCCCTTGCTATGCCATTTATATGGATTTCTGGAGACAAATCTGCCGGTATGTTTACTCTTAGATATCTCATTCTCTGCATCTTGAAGTTCTACTCCTGCCACCGAATAGCCAAGCTTGGGCCTTCTTGCACTTGTACCCATTCTCATTACCTTACATTTTAAAGTATTGGATTTCATTAGCCACTTTTCTGACCACTCATACATACTATTTAGATCTTCCTAAAGTTCTCTACCATTGTTCTCGTTTCTTTCTTTTTGCAATATAATTGGATCATCTGCAAACATATTCATAAATAAATTTACAGAGTCTGGTAGGTCATTTACATATGCAAGGAACAAAGTGACCCTAAAACTGAACCCTGTAGAACTCCACTACTAACTCTTCTTCATTCAGACACTGAGTGTCTTGCTCTAACCCTCTCTTCCCTTCCTTCTAAGTATGTTTTCATCCATTTCAAGACATTTCCACCTATTCTCGCCATTGCTTGCAGCTTCTTAATAAGTCTCCCGTGTGGGACAATGTTAAATGCTCTCTGGAAGTCTAGGAATATGCAATTTGCCCAGCCCTCTCTTTCCTTTGTGTTTGTGATCACCTAATTGTGCTTACGGGAAAGAGCTCAAAGCTCGTATCTTCCCTTCTCCTGGTAGGTTCCATTTTGTACTTAGTGATACTTATCATACTTGTCCTTAAACTATGGATTGAGTTACCATTAACTACCTCCTCGCTTAGCAAATTCCAATTATCAATTACTCTTACACTAAAAAAAGTACTTCCTTACATCCTGCAAAGAAGTTTTCTTACGAAGTTTCAACTTTGATGTCTAGTTCTAGAGCCAGCCATATCAAAATATCGATCCCTATCCACTCTATCATAACCATGAAGGAATTAAAAGACTGTCACCATATCCCCCCTCAATCTTCTAGCTTCGAGTGATGGTAAGTGTAATTCCATCAGCTCTCATTATAACTGAGATTGCGTATTTCTGGCACCAGTTTCGTGGCATGTATTTGAACTTTCCCAAGCTTTGCTACTTGCTTTTTCAAGTGCGGATTCCAAAAGGGGCTGCATATTCAAATTTTGGCCTCACATAGGTTACATAAATATTTCTGAACATTTCCTTGTCCATGTGTGTGTGCGAGTGAGTGGGTTTGTAATTACCTAATTGTGCTTACGGGTAAGAGCCCCAAGCTCGTAACTTCCCATCTCCTGGTCGGTTCCATTTTGTACTTAGTGATGCTTATCATACTTGTCCTTAAAACTATGGTTTGAGTTAGCATTAAATACCTCCTCGCTTAGTGAATTTCAATTATCAACTACTCATACACTAAAAACAGTACTTCCTTACATCCTGCAAAGAAGTTTTCTTACGAAGCTTCAAACTATGACCTCTAGTTCTGGTGCCAGCCATATCAAAATATCGATCCCTATCCAGTCTGTCAAAGCCATGAAGGAATTTAAAAGCCGTCACCATATCCCCCTCAATCTTCTAGCTTCGATTGATGGTAAGTCTAATTCCTTTAACCTCTCATCATAACTGAGATTACGTATTTCTGGCACCAGTTTCGTGGAATGTCTTTGAACTTTTTCCAGGTTAACTACGTGCTTTTTGAAGTGTGGATTCCGAAATGGGGCTGCATAATCAAGCTTTGGCCTCATATATGTTACATAAATATTTCTGAACATTTCCTTGTCCATGTCCCTCAAGGCTACCTACATATGCTAAGAAATAATATGCTGCCCTTACTATGCCATTTATATGGATTTCTGGAGACAAATCTGCCAGTATGTTTACTCCTAGATCTCTCTCATTCTCTGTCTCTTGGAGTTTTGCTCCTGCCATTTGCTAGTCAAGCTTGGGCCTCCTTACACTTGTATCCATTCTCATTACCTTACATTTTAAAGTACTGAATTTCATTAGCCACTTTTCTGACCCCTCATGGAGACTATTTAGGTCTTCCTGAAGTTCTCTACCATTGCTCTCGTCTCTTACTTTTTCACAATCTTTGTATCATATGCAAGCATATTCATGAATGAATTTACAGAGTCTGGTAGGTCATTTCCATATCCAAGGAATAAAATTGGCACTAATAGTTAACCCTGTCGAACTCCGCTACTAACAAGTCTCCATTCAGACACTATGTATGTATTTCCCTAATTGTAATTTTCTAATTGTGCTTATGGGATAGAGGCTTATGCTCGTATCTCCCAGTCTCCTGGTCGGATCCACTATTATATTCAATGATGCGTATCATATTTGTCCTAAAAACTATTAAATGAGTTAGCATTAATAACATTCTTGCTTACTGAATTCCAATCATCAACTACTCTTACAATACAAAATAAAGTACTTTCTTTCATTCTGTAAAGAAGTTTTCTAACAAAACTTCAAACTATGACCTCTAGTTCTAGAGCCAGTCATATTAAAACGTCGATCTCTATCTACTGTGTTAAAGCCATGAAGGAATTTAAACACCGTCACCATATCCCCTTATTCTTCTAGCTTCGAGTGATGGGAAGTCTCATTCCCTTAGCCTCTCCTCAAAACTGAGATTGCGAATTTTAGGCACCAGTTTCGTAGCATGTCTCTGAAACTTTTCCCAGCTTATTCATATGGTTTTTCAAGTGTGGATCCAAAAGGGGCCTGCATAGTCAAGCTTTAGCCTCACATAAGTTACATAAGTATTTCTAAACATATTTTTGTCCATGTGTCTGTAGGGTACCCTTACGTTTGCTAAGATATCATAAGCAGTCCTTGCTGTGCCATTTATATGCATTTAAAAGAGACAAATCCGTCAATATGTTTACTTCCAGATCTCTCTCATTCTCTGTCTCTTGCAGTTCTGCACCTGCTATTGAGTATCCAAGCTTAAACCTTCTGTACCCATTCTCATCACCTTGCATTTTGAAGTATTGAATTTCATTAGCCACTTTTCTGACCACTCATGAAGATTATTTACTTCTTCTTGAAGTTCTCTACCATTGATCTCGTCTTTACTTTCTTCATAATCTTTGCATCATCAGCAGACATATTGGTTTGGTGTCGGTTTTACGTCACAAACTCCCTTTTCAACTAAGGGCTAGGACGGTTGCCTTCTTGCGAAGGACTTGATATGGCAGATGTAATCGTTACCCTGAGTGTATGCCCTTACTAACCTCAGCCCGTGACGGGGCGCGAACCCTCGACCTGCCGCCTCAGAGTCACGGACGCTACCATTTCAGCAAACATATTCAAAAATGAATTTACAGATTCCGGTAGGTCATTTGCATATGCAGGAAACAAAATTGACCCTAAAACTGAAGCCTGTGGAACCCAACTACAAGCCTTTCTCCAGTCAGACACTGAGTGTTTTACTCTAACCATCTGTTCCCTTCCTTCCAAGACATATATACTTATTCTTACCATTACTTGCAGCTTTCTTAATAAGTCTCCCATGTGGGACCGTATCAAATGCTTTCTGAAAATCTAATAATATGCAAACCGCTCAACCCTCTCTTTTTTTGTAAGGTCAGGCATGCCTGATCATAAAATTCTAATAAGTGAGTTACTTTTGATCTCCCTTCTCTGAAGTCATGTTGTCTCACTGGCAAAAGTTGAAGGATTTCAAGCGAAGAGAGATGCGTTTTCTCAGTAGTTTCTCCAAATGTTTGCTAACTGTGCTGGTCAAGGAAACAAGCCTATAGTTTAAAGCTGTACCCCTACTTTCATTTTTGAAGATAGGTACCACGTTTGCTTG
>JAXCGZ010013729.1:0-2500 GCA_037179515.1 Halocaridina rubra
TTTATAATTACTAAGTCAAGGCACTACCAACTACACACCACAGAAGGTTTAAAAGGAATCCAACCTTATAGCTTATATCTGCTATACTTAGGAATGAACGCATTCTAACTGAATGCCACATGTTCATATTACAGATTCCCCAACCTCACTCGTGGCTTCATTTTCGCATTTAATTCAATTCCCAGTCTCATTCGGGCTATACAATAATCAATTAAGCATATTACATATGTGAAAACATGAATCATTCTTTACCCCGACCGGTAGTGCCTTGATTTAGTAATTATAAGTCCTAGGTTCGAGTCCCGGTCGGGGTAAAAAATGATTCGTGTTTTCATATACGTAATGTGCTTAATTGATTATATATATATATATATATATATATATATATATATATATATATATATATATATATATATATATATATATATATATATATATATGTATATATATATATATATATATATATATATATATATATATATATATATATATATATATATATATAATTATATAATATATAATATATATTATATATATATATATATATATATATATATATATATATATATATATATATATATATATATATATATATTATATATATATATATATATATATATATATATTATATATATATATATATATATATGTATATATATATATATATATATATATATATATATATATATATATATATATATATATATATATATATATATATATATATATATATATTATATTATATATATATATATATATATATATATATATATATATATATATATATATATATATGTATATATATATATATATATATATATATATATATATATATATATATATATATATATATATATATATATATATATATTATATATATATATATATATATATATATATATATATATATATATATTATATATATATATATATATATATATATATATATATATATATATATGTATATATATTATATATATATATATATATATATATATATATATATATATATATATATGATTGTGTCCCGTACCTCATTTGCAGAACGCGCGAGTCTAGAAGCAACTAACGCGAGTTCGAGCCCGCCGTGGAACGTAAGGAAGAGCATCTAGCCTTAAAACAGCAGCTCCAACATGTCTGTACCCACTCCATTCGAATTGGGGCGAATTATGAGACATGAAATAATGTTATTATTTATTCGTAGATGCGTTTCCTTACTCTTATTTACGTCGGTTCTAAATGACCCACTTCAGTCCTATTCATATGGCTGTTTTCCCCGAAGCAACAACTTCTCCTATTACCAACTTATTCTTTTTATCCCATTCCCTGTTGCCATAGTAACTTGAAGTATCAGAGAGGAAGAAGAAGAAGAAGAGAGAGAGAGAGAGAGAGAGAGAGAGAGAGAGAGAGAGAGAGAGAGAGAGAGAGAGAGAGAGAGAGAGAGAGAGAGAGAGAGAGAGAGAGAGAGAGAGAGAGAGAGAGAGAGAGAGAGAGAGATTTGTAATAACAACGCATTTTTACCATGCCATGTTGCTATAGTAACTTAAAGTATCAGAGAGAGAGAGAGAGAGAGAGAGAGAGAGAGAGAGAGAGAGAGAGAGAGAGAGAGAGAGAGAGAGAGAGAGAAAATCGTAATATCAACACAATTTTCCATTCTGTGTTGCCATAGTGACGTAAAGTATTACAAAAGAGAGAGAGAGAGAGAGAGAGAGAGAGAGAGAGAGAGAGAGAGAGAGAGAGAGAGAGAGAGAGGAGAGAGAGAGAGAGAGAGAGAGAGAGAGAGAGAGAGAGAGATTTGTTGTTCATAATTTTTTTCCAGGAAGGGAGATTAAAACAGAATTTCCCTCCCGTCGAATCTGATTTTCTCTTGCTTAACTTTTTTAATTTTGCTGTTTCTCTTCTGCTTATATTTCTGTTTATGGAAACGAGAATCAACATTTTTTTTTTATTTAGGAAAAGATTAAAGTTGCGTCTTTGCATGGTATCCCATTTAGCTCATATGCCTCTGTAGTTCAGTGGTACAGTGCTCGAATAGGGATAGTGACTAATGCATGTTCGATCCCAACATAGGGTTTTGGAAAGGGCATCCAGCCTTAGTCACCCAGTTTCAACATGTGTGCGTCCACCCCCTTTTGAATGGGAACTAACTATGACTCAAAAAATTATTTATTATTAGTCTGTTACGTCACTAGTTAATGTGTTAAGGTAGTAGTAAAACATAATCTTTTTGGGGTAATGCTCGATTTGCAGTCCTTTTTGAATAATAATAATAATAATAATAATAATAATAATAATAATAATAATAATAATAATAATAATAATAATAATAATAATAATAATAATAATACAAATGATAATAATAATAATAATAATAATAATAATAATAATAATAATAATGATAATAATAATAACAATAATAATAATAACAATAATAATAATAATAATAATAATAATAATAATAATAATAATAATAATAATAATAACAATAATAATAATAATA
>JAXCGZ010013729.1:5000-10000 GCA_037179515.1 Halocaridina rubra
TTTCCCTTCCACGAGGCACTTTGTGTTCTAGTTGTTAAGTAAATTGTAATCATTCAATTACTTGACGATAATCATATTTTTTCCTGATTTGTGTGTGATTACCTAATTGTGATTACCTAATTGTGTTTACAGGAAAGAGCCCAAAGCTCGTATCTTCCCGTCTCCTGATCGCTTCGATTTTATACTTAGTGATACTTATCGTACCTGTCCTTAAAACTATGGATTGAGATAGCATTAACTACCTCTTCGCTTAGCCAATTCCAATTATCAACTACTCTTACACTGAAAAAGTATTTCCCTACATCCTGCAAAGAAGTTTTCTTACGAAGCTTCAAACTATGACCTCTAGTTCTAGAGCCAGCCATATCAAAATATCGATCCCTATCCACTCTATCATAACCATGAAGGAATTTAAAGACTGCACCATATCCCCCCTCACTCTTCTAGCTTCGAGTGATGGTAAGTCTAATTCCCTCAGCCTCTCATCATAACTGAGATTGCGTATTTCTGGCACCAGTTTCGTGGCATGTCTTTGAACTTTTTCAAGCTTAGCTATGTGCTTTTTCAAGTGCGGATTCCAAAAGGGGGCTGCATATTCGAGTTTTGGCCTCACATAGGTTACATAAATATTTCTGAACATTTCCTTGTCCATGGGCCTGAAGGCTACCCTTACATTTGATAAGAATGCATATGCTGCCCTTACTATGCCATTTATATGTATTTCTGGAGACAAATCTGCCAGTATGTTTACTCCTAGATCTCTCTCATTTTCTGTCTCTTGACGTTGTACTCCAGCCACCGAGAAGTCAAGCTTGGGCCTTCTTGCACTTGTACCCATTCTCATTACCTTACATTTTGAAGTATTGAATTTCATTAGCCACTTTTCTGACCACTCATGCAGAGTATCTAGATCCTCCTGAAGTTCTCTACCACTGTTCTCGTTTTTTACTTTCTTCACAATCTTTGCATCATCTGCAAACATATTCATGAATGAATTTACAGACTCTGGTAGGTCATTTACATATACAAGGAACAAAAGTGGCCCTAAAACTGAACCCTGTGGAACTCCACTACTAACTCTTCTCCATTCAGACACTGAGCGTCTTACTCTAACCCTCTGTTCCCTTCCTTCTAAGTAAGTTTTTATCCATTCCAAAACATTTCCACCTATTCTAGCCATTGATTGCAGCTTCCTAATAAGTCTCCCATGTGGAACGGTGTCAAACGCTTTCTGGAAGTCTAGGAATATGCAATCTGCCCAGCCCTCTCTTTCCTGTAAGATTTGGCTTACCTCATCATAATATTCTAATAAGTTTGTTACTGTTGATCTACCTTCTTTGAAGCCATGTTGCCTCACTGACAAAAAGTTGAAGGATTCCAAGTGAAGAGAGATATGTTTCCTTAGTAGTTTCTCCATAACTTTGCAAACTATGCTGGTCAAGGAAACTGGTCTATAGTTCAGAGCCGTATCCCTCCTTCCCTTTTTGAAGATAGGTATCACATTTGCTTGTTTCCAGCATCTTGGAATCTCCCCCGACTCCAGTGACTCCTTAAATATGATACTTAGTGCCACTGATATTGTGTTTGCGCATTTTTTAAGCACATGAGGGGATATGTCATCAGGACCTGTAGCTTTATGAACATCTAACTCCATCAGCGCTTTGCATACCTCTGTGGCTGTAAGGTTGATGTTCTCTAATACCGGCCCTTGAGCTTCTATCACTGCAATCTGAGGGGGTGGGGTATTTTCTACTGTAAACACTGACTGAAACTCCTTGTTCAATTCTTTGCAGATCTCTTCATCCGTCTCAGTGATGCTTCCATCCGCTCTCTTTAGCCTTAAAACCTGTTCTTTTACCTTCAGTTTTCCTCTGATAAAGCTGTGGAAAAGCTTGGGATTTTCTTTAGCCTTCCTGGTGATGTCCCTCTCATAGTCTCTCTCTGCCTCTCTCCTTTTACTTAGGTAGTCATTTCTTGCTTTTTTGTAGGTTTGCCAGGCATTTATGTTTTTTTTCCTCCTATACCTTTTCCAGCATTTGTCTCTCCACTCCTTAGCTCTTTTACACCCATTATCGAACCATTTCTCTCTGGCATGAATTACACCTACTTTGGTGACAGGTATGCAGCAATCTACTATGATCCCATATTTCTCACAAAAGATGTCATACATTTCTTGTACAGATTTGTTGTAAAATAAGGTTCTCCAGTCAATAACTGCAAAAAGCTCATTCATTTTGATGTAATCTCCTTTCGGATAGTTGTGTGTGTGTGTGTGTGTGTGTGTGTGTGTGTGTGTGTGTGTGTGTATTTCCTTCTACTTCCAGATTCTCCAGCTCACTTCCTGCTTATGTCTTCCCTAATTCTCATACCTTCTCTTCTTTCAAAAAGCGATCTATCATCATTTCAGGGCCAAATTTTACCATATTTTTAGGTTCTCATTACTTTTGACTGTTTTTCTTCCTGTCTTTTAGATTGTTTATCACTCTCTGGTTTCTGCATTGTGCTAAAGTTGCTTCTTTTTCATAAATGTTTTCTTAAATGCTAAGTTGGTGCCCGGGCCCGATGTTGGCAATTATCTTTGCCTGTTCCGGTGTCACACTAGTGATATATATATATATATATATATATATATATATATATATATATATATATATATATATATATATATATATATATATATATATATATATATATATATATATATATATATATATAGATAGAGAGAGAGAGAGAGAGAGAGAGAGAGAGAGAGAGAGAGAGAGAGAGAGAGAGAGAGAGAGAGAGAGAGAGAGAGAGAGAGAGAGGTTGAAACGAATGTTTGTGTGCGGCCTTCGTCACTGAAATAAAATTGATTTACCCATCGTATAAACCCGCCAAGCTAAAAAAAAAAAAAAAATACTTATCTTCCAAAACCAATAAACTGGACTGTTCCTTGTTCTTCTTGCACGTGTAAGATATATGTATCATCAACTGCATACACACACGATAGACTCTAAAATAGCTAATCTATTTGTCATTCCAAAAATCTGTTTGCTTTTCCAAAAATATCAGCAGTGTGATAGAGAGAGAGAGAGAGAGAGAGAGAGAGAGAGAGAGAGGAGAGAGAGAGAGAGAGAGAGAGAGAGAGAAGAGAAACTTCGTCTTGAACTCAAGAGAGGCCGAGGATTATGACGCGATGAGGGAGTAAATATTTGGAGAGGGTGAAAGGTAGCTTTGTAAACACGAAAGGCTCTCTCTCTCTCTCTCTCTCTCTCTCTCTCTCTCTCTCTCTCTCTCTCTCTCTCTCTCTCTCTCTCTCTGTGATTACCTAATTGTGATTACCTAATTGTGTTTACGGGAAAGAGCCCACAGCTCGTATCTTCCCGTCTCCTCATCGGTTCCATTTTATACTTAGTGTTACTTATCATACCTGTCCTTAAAACTATGGATGGAGATAGCATTAACTACCTCCTCGCTTAGCGAATTCCAATTATCAACTACTCTAACACTGAAAAAGTATTTCCTTACATCCTGCAAAGAAATTTTCTTACGAAGCTTCAAACTATGACCTCTAGTTCTAGAGCCAGCCATATCAAAATATCGATCCCTATCCACTCTATCATAACCATGAAGGAATTTAAAGACTGTCACCATATCCCCCCTCGCTCTTCTAGCTTCGAGTGATGGTAAGTCTAATTCCCTCAACCTCTCATCATAACTGAGATTGCGTGTGTGTGTGTGTGTGTGTGTGTGTGTGTGTGTGTGTGTGTGTGTGTGTGTGTGTGTGTGTGTGTGTGTGTGTGTGTGTGTGTGTAGAAAGTGATATATCTCATGAAATCAGTCTTGTTTTCTTATAATAATAATATAAACAGTGAACTTGGTATCTGAAATATACACTTCATCTTTAAGTTATTTTTCTATGTTCTCTTAATATGATCCTGGACGAGGGGGTCAAATTTTAGCTATCTGTTTATCCACGATCATGAATTAAGTGAGTGCCATTAAGGTGCCTCTGTTTAACGAGTTGAATCAGGGGTTGTTTTGGTCATTCGCGTTATTCTCAGAATGTGGCTCTTTTATAAGCTATCGTTTAATTCGCCATCACTATTAATAAGTTCAGGAAGCAGGCTATGAACACCTTGTTCCTTAGTGGGGTCAGTGAATATTCCAATGGATGTGAGAGGCTTATAGTGCAATAGATTCTTGCAGTGAGCATCATGCGATTCTTATTAGACAAAAGGATTGGACTGAAGTATAGTTTTTAATGGAGTCTGATATTAGCACATAATGCGATGTTGTTGTTGTTGTGGTTGTTCCGGTTTTACGTCACGGACTCCCTTTTCTGCGGTTGCCTTCTTGTGAAGAACTTGGTTTGGCAGATGTAATCGTTACCCTGAGTGCATGCCCTTGCTAACCTCAGACCATGACGGGGCGCGAACCCTCTAAAACTAGGAAATGCCCATGTGATTAGATTTACCAAGGATATGTTTGGCTTTCTGGGATAGGATTGTTAGTATTACGCATGTGGCCGCCATGGCCGGGTTGGTAGTATTCGCGACTTTGATTCTTCAGATCGTCGCTTTGAGACCTCCACATTTTGAGAGTAGAAAGGGCATTCACTCAGGGTAACGGTCGCACTCGGCTAAAAGCAAAGTCCTTTGAAAGAAGGCAACTTCTAAGCCCTTAATAGAAAAGAGAGTCCGTGACGTAAAACCGGAATCATCACATAGGTTGTAAGTATTACGTATGTTCACTTTATACATTTAAGCTGTTCCATATCCTCGAGAAAACCCAGTTTGTTGGAGTACAGTTGCTTGGGCAAGAAGACATACTGCATTCACTTGAATTAATGTAAATTTAAATTGATATAAATTGCATGTTTTTACAAGACAGTCAAGCAGGTTATACACTGTTAAGTCATGTGTCCAAGTTTAAAGTTATCTTGGTTCTAAGTTGAATTATGGACGTTGCATCTCATTTTGAACTTAAAGAGCTTTTAGAATTAGTAGTTCACATTACAT
>JAXCGZ010013729.1:15000-17500 GCA_037179515.1 Halocaridina rubra
ATTGCTGCCTTTCGAAGGAAATTGATTTTGGCAGAGTGTGACCGTTACCCCGAGTAAATGCCCCTTCTAGCCTCAGACCGTTGGCGGGTCTCGAACCGACCACCTACCGAATCAAAGCCACGTGATCTACCACCCGGCCAACAGCAGCCACTTGTTAAATACAATAAACTTAAGCGAAACAAGAGCCTTTTTTGTGTTCAGGAAATGGCAAATGGTAGCATCATTGGCAGGATGCCTGGTTTGTTTGTGAAGAAATGAACGACACAGGAAGGAGGTTTTCCCATTCTAATTAAGGTGACAACTTTCATTCAAACTACATCTCCCTCGTACCCCCCCCCCTCCCACTTCAATTTGCTTTCCATCTCAGGGGGTATGGTATTGATTGCTCATGTTACCATCACTTGAGATAGGATTCACTAAGGTTTACAAATGATATATAAAAGGGAAGGGTAAAATAATTCCTCCATGTTCCTCTGCGTGTCGTAAAAGTCAACTAAAAAGGGTGGAATGAGGGAGTTGGGAATCCCCTTCTCTGTATTTTCGCTTCACAAAGAGTCGTAGTATTTTGCCTTGACTCAGTAACGCCCCTTATAAAGGGAAAAAAAGCTCATGTATATAGATAGATATATAAGGGGGACTGCGGTAGCGCAGTGGTTAAAGCACTCAGGAGGTGATAAATCCGAGATAGAGCCCACCGCGGGGCAATAGAAAGAGAATCCAACCTCAGTTCCTCAGGGGACAGCAATAATGCAGTTATCAGAACATTCGACCCGAGGGGGGTGACAGGCACGCGATCAAGATGGATGGATTCGGTTTTACGTCACGAACTCCCTTTTCTACTAAGCGCTAGGACGGTTGCCTTCTTGCGAAGGACTTGTTTTGGCAGATGTTATCGTTACCCTGAGTGTATGCCCTTACTAACCTCAGTCCGTGATGGGGTGCGAACCCTCGACCTGCAGCCTCAGAGTCGCAGACGCTACCATTTTGCCACGGAGACTACTAGGCACGCGATCAAGAATTTGCCCTAATCCACCCCCATTTTGAATGGGATTAAAAATTATACATAAAACGGTAGACAACAACAGCAACATTGGATTGTCCTTGTGAGCTTAGTTAGAATATAAAATATGACACTTCGAAAAAGTAATTTTCCCCCTTATCAGGGGAGTGGTTGAGTCAAGGCAAAATACTCTTTCTTTTTTTTTTTAAATACACAGGAGGGGATTCCCAATCCCCAAGCTCCATCCCATTAAGTCGACTCTTTTGACACTCAGGGGAACACAGTGGAAGTATACTAACATCCCCCCCAGGGGGACAACAATCTTTAATACTTGAACGTAATTTCATTCATCTTTTATTGACGTTTTCTTCTATCTTGTCCTATATTTACCTCACAAAGTAACTCATCTTCCTTGTTATATATATATATATATATATATATATATATATATATATATATATATATATATATATAT
Source organism: Halocaridina rubra (assembly GCA_037179515.1). Taxonomy (NCBI): domain Eukaryota; kingdom Metazoa; phylum Arthropoda; class Malacostraca; order Decapoda; family Atyidae; genus Halocaridina; species Halocaridina rubra. The sequence continues at coordinate 16,476 of JAXCGZ010013729.1, forward strand.
ATATATATATATATATATATATATATATATATATATATATATATATATAAATCCGTATTTTTTACAGTCCATCATGAATTAGGCAAGTGTTCTCACTCCTAGTCTCCAGTATTTTCTTTGACGAGTGATATTCATTAATAGTATTGGAAATTCGCCCCCAACGCCTTGCGACGCAAAAGGCCACCTTGACAATCAGCCACTCATTTGAATTACTTGAAATCGCCCCCGTGCTCGAATGCAGAGTAATATGCCTCTTTTCACCAGCATGTGATCTCTCCGTTTCTCTAAAGCATAGCTTTTCACCTTTCTCAATATGAAAAACCATTTTTTTTTCATTAGTATCTTTTTTTTATTATATTATTTTCCATTTATATATTAAAACTATATATATATATATATATATATATATATATATATATATATATATATATATATATATATATATATATATATATATATATATATATATATATATATATATATATATATATATATATATATATGTGTGTGTGTGTGTGTGTGTGTGTGTGTGTGTTTATTTATTCATCTATTCATTCACTTGTTCATTTGTTTACAATTACATCAACATTTATGTGAATTTTCGCGTTATTGCATCGTTTATCTGGTTACATTTCCTTATGCTCGGTTATTATTCTTATTACTTTCAAGTTATCGTTGCGAAATTGCATTATCGCATTGTTAGGCCGCTTTCACACCAAAGTGGCACGTCGCACGTGGCATGTTAAGTGGCATGCCAGTTGAAATTCGAACATCCGGAAGTCCAAGAAACCTTTCACACAGAAGTGGAGTGACACGTCCCATGTGCCACGTGAGGCTTACGTCGCAAGCCACAGGTAGCACATGGGACGTGTCACGCCACTTCTGTGTGAATGGATTCATATATTTCCGGATGTTCGTTTTCAACTGGCGTGCCACGTAGCATGCCACGTGTGACGTGCCACTTTGGTGTGAAAGCGGCCTTATTGTTTAATATGGCTGAGAATACGAGGATTGCATACGTAATG
>JAXCGZ010013729.1:22500-30000 GCA_037179515.1 Halocaridina rubra
TTGAAATTGGATGCCTTTCCTAACAGTCCGCGCTGGACTCTTGACACGGATTTTTTAATTCCCGAGTCGAGCGCTCTAACCACTAGGCTACAGCGGACCCCAAAATCTGTTCTAAGCCTGGCCTTCCAAAATATCCTCGGGAACACGAAGGTCTTCACCTGTTCATAATGGAGTGTCCAATTTTTGTTGGTTCCAGGAAGCATAAGACGTCCCTGCTTTTTCATGCTTTAGCTCCGTCAACCTCCACTACTACTACTACTACTACTACTACTACTACTACTGCTGCTTCTTCTTTTTCTTCTTCTTCTTCTTCTTCTTCTTCTTCACATTCTTTCTTCTTCTTCTTCTTCTTCTTCTTCTTCTTCTTCTTCTTCTTCTTCTTCTTCTTCTTCTTCTTCTTCTTCTTCATGGAATCAAATCATAAACTTTGTTGAATTGCGGCTTTTTCTTGGTATGAACAAAATTTAAGTTGTATTTCTGAGCCGAAAAAGGAACATTACAGTGCGAGTAACATGAGAGCATTCATGCATGCATATATAATATCCTTATGTATTAGGGTGGTTGAGTCAGAGCACACATTTACCTGAAGCTAATATACCTCGATCTTTTCTCTTAGCTCCATGGGGATTAGGACTGCCACAATTCATCCACCACTACTTGAGTCAGTTACAGAGATATTGGGCTGCTCTTTAATCGTGGAACCCGACAGCAGCAGCTGGTTGTAGCTTGATACTGCTATGAAATAACAGAAATTAAATGATGACTCACTCAACGGAGAACAGTATTTCGTGTAATGTATTGTTTTGCTTCCCATGTACCTCATTACTTGGCCTGTTCTTTCAGCCTTTCCTTTCCCTATTGTATATCATTCTCTTATTTCTACCTTGTCCTTTAACTTCTACTTATTCTTCGTCTCAATGTTTTCTTGAGCTATATACCTCATTACTTAAACTGTTCTTTCAGTCTGTCCTATTCCTATCATGTATCATTCTTTTATTTCTGCCTTGTCCTTTAACTCCTACTTTTTCTTCGTTTAAGTATTTTCTTGGGGCTATATACCTTATTACTTGGACTGTTCTTTTAGTCAGTTCTTTCTTATTGTGTATCATTCTCTTATTTCTACCTTGTCCTTTAACTTCTACTTTTTTTTCGTCTCAATGTTTTCTTGGGGCTATATACCTTATTACTTGGATTGATCTTTCATCCTACCCTTTACCTGCTGTGTTTCAATTCTTACGTCTGCCTTGTCCTTAAACTTCTACTTTCTTTTCGTCTCAATGTTATCTAAGTGCCCGGGCATGATATGGGCAATTTTCTTGTCTCTCCCGGTGTCACGCTCATGAAAGAAAATTGGCTTGTGGAGGCTATTAGTTTTATTTGCGTAACACATACATGTTGGAGCTAGAAGATTAAGGCTGGATGCCCTTTTTAACGCCCCGTGATGGGATCGAACACTCGTCAGTCATTTTCCGAGTCGCGCACTCTACCACTGAGCTACTCGCCAGTCACAATTAGTTTCTCTTTTAGGGTGGACACAGACACTTTGAAGCCCAGGTATGAAGTATGGATGCCCTTCCTAAAGCCCTGCCGTCTCAGACGTGGGTCCGTCACCCCGAACCTAATACTCCACTACTCTAGGACAGTCGCCATGTTATGAGGAGGGCAACTAAAATACGTCTTCCTTGTTCCCCTGCGTATCGCAAGAGTCGACTAAATGGGCATCCCCTCCTCTGTATTTTTTTCCCAAAGAGTCAGAGTATTTTGCCTTGACTTAGCCACTCCCTTTATAAGGGAAAAAATGGCTCATGTATATAGATGATGCTGAGATAAGGCTGCTGAGCATGGAGCTGCCAGGCAGAACAGGGAAAGGTAATCCAAAAAGGAGAGTTATGGATTTGGTGAAGTAGGACATGAGGATGTGCGGTGTAACGGAGGAGGACGCAGGGGATAGGGCGATGTGGAGATAATATATCCGCTGAGGTGACCCCTGACTGGAGAATCCTAAAGATCTGATAATAATCTGGTGTTCCCCGGCTTCACCCATCCAAGTACTGACCAGAGCTTTATGTATTCTGTAATATGTATCTTTCAATATTCCATTTTTAAGGCCAGGCTACAATCTTATTTTACAACTGTTTGCTTAAAATAATTGTACCAATACATTTAATCTTGTCAAGTAAAAAAAAGTTTGAGTATCAATTAAGATAATTAGCTGAGTGGTGGAGCGTGCGAGTTGGAATGTGACTAACGTGCATTCAAACCCAACGCGGGGCTTAAGAAAGGGCATCCAGCCTTAATCCCCCAACTCCGACCCGTCTTCGTCCGCCATTATTCGAATGAGGATTAATAGAGACAAAAATAGCAATGACCGAGTGGTAACGCTCGCGACTCTGATCCGATAAGGGGGGTTTACACGGTCAAACGGTTTGTCGGACACGGTTCGACAGACAAGTGTTTGAAGTGATGTTCGAACGTGTGAACGGGGCATTTGGTTGCGGAACACGTTCGACAAACGTGTTCGACAACCAAATACCCCGTTCACACGTTCGAACATCACTTCAAACACTTGTCTGTCGAATCGTGTTCGACGAACCGTTTGACCGTATAAACCCCCCTTTAGGTCGTGGGTTCGGGCCAATCACGGCCTGAAGTTATGAAGGGCGTCCACACAGGTAGCTCTCGCACTTGCCAAAATCAAAGTCCTTCTCAAGAAAGCACTGTCCTAGCACTTGATAGAAAAGAGAGTACTTGACGTAAAACAGATCACCAAGGATTCTGTTTGTAGTAAGTTGTTAAATGTTTTCAGCATGCTTCTTATAACTGGAGAGTAACTGAACTGGATTCCCCCAAGGCGAGCTTTGCCTGCCTGCCAAAACCCACCCTTCGCCATCATCATCTTTGCAATATATAAACAAGGACATCGACTCACTATTTGTCATGTTTCATTGCACGTTTTCAGAATCCTTGCGTGTAATCGCACGCCCGTTACGTCATCACCATTATTTACCCTTGACCATTAATGGATAAATAAAGCGGTGGTCACACTGTGGCACCAACAAAACTGCATGCAGAGATTTCTGGCAGTGTTCTATTTTGTCTTCAGCTTCCATCCATTTTTCTCTATGGGGTCGCTGTTTCTTGATAGCCTTTTTCCACCTTTTCCTATATCCTGTTTCCTTAGTCCTAGTCCCGTTTGACTTTATAAAATGCATTCATTCTTAGTCTCACTGTTATATTTTTTTTCTATTTATTAAACCAATAACTGTACATAAAGACGAATGTTCAGGCACTCCCTATAATATACAAATGTTTATATTATCTAGTTAACCATTTTATTTGTCAACTATTGATGAATGCTATAATTGAATTCATTATTCAGCTTGCATTAAATAATTGTATACCTTAGAATTTGTACATTGTTAGTGTATATTGAATAGTCTCTAACTTTTGATTTAAGATCCACTGGAATCCGTATCTTGTAAAGATAAATAAACCCTAGAACTCCATGTAAAGTTAAACATCCCCGTAAATTTTTAGGTTAGATTAGGTTAGGTTTGAGTTGGTTAAGTTAGATTAGGTTAGGCTAACCTAGGCTAGATTATGTTAAGTTACTTGCCCTGTAAATATGAATATAGCAGGCACCCTGGTGTTACTTTTCAATACAAGATTCTGAAACCCTGACAAGAGTGAGTGAGTCCACTGTTTTATATATTTGTTTCTGAGTGTACAGCCATTTTAAAACAGTGGTTGATTTATGCTCTCGTTACCTTGAGAAGAGTTATATTACCCGCTTAGCGGAGGCCAGATCCTGTTCATGTGTGTGTGTGTGTGTGTGTGTGTGTGTGTGTGTGTGTGTGTGTGTGTGTGTGTGTGTGTGTGTGTGTGTGTGTGTGTGTGTGTTAACACATTTTATATACTCTTCATTGTAAAGTCCATTTCTTGATGTTTACATAGCTAATATTTTACTTTATTAACCACGGACTGGGGTTAGGAAGAGCATTCGCTCAGGGTCAACGATCATACCTGCCAAAACTAAAGTACTTCGTAAGAGGGCACCGTCCTAGCCCTTAGTAGAAAAGGGAGTCCGTGACGAAGAACTGATCACATCACTTCATAACTTCTACCTGAAGGCAGCAGCAGTAGTTCAGTGACAGATTACACGAGTCGAGAAGTGACTTACGCGAGTTCGATCCTACTTCGGGGCGTTAGGAAGGGCATTCAACCCAAATCATATCTTTCCAAAATTTCTCTGTCTACCCCCATATGCTAATTGAGACAAAACGGTGCATCCTATAAATTTTCCTTCGCAAGAAGGTACTGTCCTAAACTTAGTAGAAAAGGGAGTCCGTGACGTAAAAAAAACTTTACGTGTAAAAGATGTTTTTTATTTAGGTCAAAAAATATGTATATGTGTAAAATATTCATTATTATTATTATTATTATTATTATTATTATTATTATTATTATTATTATTATTATTATTATTATTATTATTATTACTATTATTATTATTATTATTATTATTATTATTATTATTATTATTATTATTATCATTATTATTATTATTATTATTATTATTATTATTATTAATTAGGTTGGCAAAATTTTTTGGAAAATCCTTTTGAAGCGAGCATAGAAATAAAAAATCACTCGACTGGCTGGAAAAGTTCCTTTTTATCAGAGTAATTCGTAATATCAGTCTTGTGCAAATGACTGACTTATTTATGATATATGAATTTTTTCATATATATATATATTGGATATTCTCTGTAGATAATGGTGAGCTTTCTTTCTTACATTTATAATTGGATTTCTCTCCCTTGGCCTCATTTTCCGACTCCTAATTCTTTCCTGGCGTATCACGTTGCTCTCTCTCTCTCTCTCTCTCTCTTGTGCACATGTCCCCACATGCAAGTTATTTGATCAATAAGACTCTCTCTCTCTCTCTCTCTCTCTCTCTCTCTCTCTCTCTCTCTCTCTCTCTCTCTCTCTCTCTCTCTCTCTCTCTCTCTCTCTCTCTCTCTCTCTCTCTCTCTCTCTCGCTCTCTCTCAAAGTACCTTAACTCTACTTTTAGAGGTCTGTCACGTTCCCATTAAGATAATAAGTTTGAGTGCCTGCGTGCGTGCGTGCGTGCGTGTCTGTATTGCTATTTATCCATTTTTCTGAACATCCTCTCAAAGATGGATCCCTCCTCACCCCCTATATCCATATTAATACTTCTCTGTGGTCGGTTTTACGTCACGGACTCCCTTTTCTATCAGAGGCCAGGACGGTGTATCTGAAGAAGGACTTAGGATTTGGCGAGTGCGACCATTATCCGGAGTGAATGTCCTTTCTATTCTCAAATCGCGACAGTCCTCGAACTCACGACCGAACAAATCAAAGTCTCGAGCGTTACTACTCGGCCACGGTGACCATTCTATTTTATTACTTCTCTATGTGTTAAAAACTACACGATGTCCAGCGCCTCCATCATTAATATTCTATATGTATACAAAAGCCACAGTCCCCTTTATAAGGGTGATGGCTGAGTCAAAGAGAAAACTTGACCCTTTGTGGGTGGAAACTACCAAGTAGAGTATTCCCATTCCCCTCGTTCTGCTCCATTTAGTCGAAATTTACGACGTGCAGGGGAACACGGAGGAGGTATTCTTGCCCCTCTCAGGGAGAACTTTATTATGAATAATGAAACTTATGACGTTATAATCAAGGTTTGTATTTTGTTATGTATCATGTCCTTGAATGTAGATGTTAAGATAAAAAAAAAAAACTCGTATTGATTTACATGAGTCAGCACTATATATTGAGTAAGCAAAAGGACGCGTTAGTCTACAAAATATTAAGTGATAGCACCTCTCTTTCTCAGTATTTACATTATTTGATGCATATCCATATAGCATCAGAGAGGAATGTATATTTTATATAAGGAAATAAAGTATTTTTTTAATTTGAGAAAAATTTCTAGAGAGAGCTACTCCCTTTGGGGTACAAGGTCTCTTTGCCAATGGGATAAACACTCTCTGTACAGTTCTTCGTTGGAAGTAGCTGGAATATGTTGTATTGGAACCTTGCGTAATAATATGTAGTTTAGCTTCAGAGAGAAATGTATAATTTACACTAGGTTTCAAGGCAGCATATTTCTGGCTATCTCCTTTGAAGTATTGTATAGAGAGAGCTTCTCCTATTGGGGAACAAGGTTTCTTCGCCAATGGGAAAAACGCTCTCTATACAATACTTCATGGAGATGTCTGGAACATGTAATGGAACCTTGTTGATGATAAAAACTTTATCATCTTGGATTAATATCACCATATTTTTTTATGAGTGTGAACCAGGATGGGCGAAGAAAATCGCCCTCATCGGGCTCGAAGAAACGTCAAGCAAAGAGAAATAGAGATGGGGAGTGATGTGACTTGTCAGATGTGAAGAGAAAATAAGAGATGTGAAACGAATATGCCAGAATATTATATGTAGATGTAGGCATAGTAAAATATCCGTAACTGAACGAAGACTTGACATCGCGATGTCCAGGACAATCCTATTTAAATCTAAAAGACTTCAGCTGTAGTATCGCAACGGGTGGCTGATGCCATGGGCCAACCTACTACATGGTATTAACAAACCAGGATCATAATGCTCAGTTGCTTTATTTCTTTATTTTTGTGACCTTACACATTCTACCTCGGAAAGGAACTCCGAACAAAAGCTATAATCCTCTCTATAAGAGGAATGGCTGAGTCAAAGCAATAACTTGACTCTTTGTGGAAGGAGAATGCGCAGGAGGGGATTCCCATTCCCCTCGATTCGTATCGCTTAGTCGACTTTACCGACACGTAGGGGAACATGGAGGCGGAATCCTTATGCCCCTTTAAGGAAAATTCTTTTACATTACATTATTCTCTCTCTCTCTCTCTCTCTCTCTCTCTCTCTCCCTCTCTCTCTCTCTCTCTCTCTCTCTCTCTCTCTCTCTCTCTCTCTCTCTCTCTCTCTCTCTCTCTTCCATCGTCTACTCCGGAACGAATAATGAATATTTTTTGTTATGATACCTAAAAAAATAAATAAAATAAAAAAAAATTATATATATATATAATATATATATATATATATATATATATATATATATATACACACACAATTCCCTAAATTATCATAAATTATATATTTATTTAATAATAATAATAATAATAATAATAATAATAATAATAATAATAATAATAATAATAATAATAATAATAATAATAATAATAATAATAATAATAATAATAATAATAATAATAATAATAATAATAATGATAATGATGATGATGATGATGATGACGATGACGATGACGACGACGACGACGACGATGATGATGATGATGATGATAATTAATGTTAGCTAGTAAATTATTTTGTATATCTTCGTTTACGTACCCAGGCATACATTCACTAGTTAAAGCAAAATATTTAACCCTTTTAATAATCATGAATGAACGTTTAACAATGTTCGAGTCATTTCC
>JAXCGZ010013729.1:35000-37500 GCA_037179515.1 Halocaridina rubra
CCTAGGAAAAAAAAAGAAAAGAGAAAATAGATAGGCCTATCAAAAGGAGGATGGAGGGAGCATGCCTAGGCCTATTGATCCAGTAGAGGTGATAGAGAACGTCCAGAGAATGCTGGAGGTCTGGAATAGCAAAAACCTATTCCAGGGCTCACGAAAGACTTGGAAAATATCCCTGTTATTATCGTCCATAATTTTTTTTATCATTAAGCCAATATATAATTATTATTTTCTTGATATGCCTTGGCACAGTGGTAATGTAAGTGGCTTTGATTCGTCAAGTGGAGAGTTCGCGGCCTGCCACAGTTTGAGGTTACAAAGGGCATTGTTATTATTATTATTATTATTATTATTATTATTATTATTATTATTATTATTATTATTATTATAGCCAAGCAACAAGCCCAGCTGGAAATACTCAAAGACTATAAAGCCTGAGAAAAGTTAATCACAACATACAAAATGATAATCATTATGATAGAAATAAAAGGATGATTATAATTACGAATATGTAGATGCCAGGTAATAGAAAAGCTAATCACCAAATCAAAATGATAATTCCATTCATAAAGAGCTGAATATGAGGATTAAAATTGCCTTGGAGAGAATGAATCGTGCTAGGCAGGGCTTTTAAGAGTCCATTTCCCATTGCGCCTAATTGGAATATCGTGACAAGTGAGAATATTGTAACAAGTCATTCTAGAAAATAATACCCAAGGCGAGTGGGTTAGAAATAACAAACTGAAAATGCCCAAAGAAACAAACAAACAAACAAATAAACACGCACAAAGGAAGAAAAATAGATTGGAAAAAAATTAGAGAAATATTTGCAAGCGGTCAAGGAAAGTTGCCTGGACGTTGGCCTCATGGAAAGTTGATGAGGTAATATCAAGAAATGACAAAGGAAAAAGTTACTGCAAGCAACAGAGACTGACACACATATACAAACACCTACACGTTTGTGTGTGTGTGTGTGTGTGTGTGTGTGTGTGTGTGCGCGCGTGTGTATTTGTGGGTATTAGCCTGCACTAATAATTACTACTTCTCCTACTACTGCTACTACTACTACAACTACCACTATTGCTGCTACTACTGGTACTACTACTACTACTACTACTAATAATAATAATAATAATAATAATAATAATAATAATAATAATAATAATAATAATAATAATAATAATAATAATAATAATAATAATAATAATAATAATAATAATAATAATAATAATGATTCGGTTTTACGTCACGAACTCCCTTTTCTACTAAGGGCTAGGACGGTTGCCTTCTTACGAAGGACTTGTATTGGCAGATGTAATCGTTACCCTAAGTGTATGCCTTTACTAACCTCAGTCCGTGACGGGGCGCGAACCCTCGACCTGCCGCCTCCGAGTCGCAGACGCTACCATTTTGCCACGGAGACTACAATAATAATAATAATTGATAACAACAACAACAACAACAACAACAACAACAACAACAACAACAACAACAACAACAACAACAACAACAACAACAACAACAACAATAACAATAATAATAATAATAATAATAATAATAATAATAATAATAATGAAACTAGCGACATAATAGATATACTTACTGAAATATTGCACTTTCATCAACAAGTACATCTGCTCACCTCCGGGTGTCTTTTTCCATTAATGATGTGGTTTAAATAGCTTTTGAAGGATGATGAGCTAAAATATTCCAGCGTAGCAGTCCGTTCGTCTTGCGCTGAAACTTTATGGGTGCTGAGAAGAAGTACCAAAGGGTTTTGATATCGCTCATCAGTGATTTTGACAATTCAAGTGAGCTGTCAGTTTCGGGACAAATATCTTCTCGAGCTCTGCCTCCCATAGTGACAGATATGAAGCCTAGTTGGAGGTTAATTTTGCCATCGCGCACCAAGATCTGCCGTGTATTTTAATACACTTTGCACCTGATTTTTTTTTTCCTCTTTTTATTTTTTGATATTACATGTCATTTTTAATCCCCCAGATAAGTTGGAGCTTGGGAATTTAGACTGGATACCCCTCCTAGCGCCCCTTATTAAGCCCGTTCGTAGGTGTATCACCTCCCAAGTTGAGTACTCTAACCACTAGCTGCTGCGGTCCCCCCCCCTCTATATTCTGAATATTCTTCAACATTTTTGTTTTCATCGTAAGAAACAGAGGCCATATTTTTCAGTGACCTTTAGTCCAAAAATCCTTTTAGCGATGGCCTCTGGAGCACAGATGGAATGGGTTCCCTGGTTAACGCATGTCACGGTACCTGCTTGATACCAAGATTAAAGCCATGGGAGAAAGAAAAGAGAAAGCTTACCTATCTCAAGGGAAAGCCCAGACAGATAGAGAAAAAAGAGAAAGAGGGAGAGAGATTGTTACATGGAAAACTCTCGTTTCATTCCAGGAGAGCGTGTTCATTCCAGGAGGTTAAAAGGAAAGAGAGTAAATATCTCTGACTCACTATTTCTTTGTCCAAGAGAAAAGCACTCTTGTTT
>JAXCGZ010013729.1:42500-60083 GCA_037179515.1 Halocaridina rubra
TTCTTTGTTTCACATAATGTTCGCTTTTTTAACGGTCATTATTTTCTTTATCAATTTTGAGAACATGGTTAAAATACTAACAAGGGGCTTATTAACCAGGGGTTAGAACACTTCCTTCATGTTCCCCTGTGTGTTGTAGGAGTCGACTATATGGGGCGGAGCGAGAGGACTGGGAATACCCTCCTCTGTAGATTGTATTCCCGAAGAGTCAGAATATTTTGCCTTGACTCAGCCATTCTTCTAATAAGAGGAAAAATGGCTTAAGTATATAGATAGACAAATGGCTGGGTAGTTCAGTGATTAGAGCTCTCAAATCAGGAAGTGACACACTCATGTTCGATCCTTCTGCGGTTCGTTAGAAATAGCATGCTGCCGTAATGCCCCAGCTCCAACCTGTCTGTGCTCAACCCCCATTCGAATGGGGATTACTAGTAGTACACGAAACGGCAAACAAGAATGGAATGGGACTATATGACGCCGCTAGTTTGGTGCTAAATTGTTTTGGTGTTTCCCTTTTGCCACCAAGCTGTTTTGGCTAGGTTAGGTTAGGTTGGTGTTATTTCACCTATTTTTTTTTTTTGGTAAAGACGCTAAAACGGTAGCGCCAAAAGGGCCGCGCCAAAACGGCAGCGCCAAAAGGTATTGGACCCAAACAAGAATCATATGAGAATGTTTTTTACCTGTAGAAATCATTCTCGTAGCATTTGTTCCGTTTATGAAAAATATGTGGTTCAGCCGACGTTACCTACAGTCTTCATGACTCCTGGTTTGTTGACAAACATATGTGCAAACTGCATGTGTGAACCATTAGCCAAAGTCAAACCAAATTTGAATTCTATATGGCGTGAAATGTATATCTATTTACGTACAAAAACTAATATCCCCCTTATAAGGGTGGTGGCTGAATCAAAGCAAAAAATTTTATTTCTTTTTGATGTGAAATGTATAGCTATTCATGTATCAAAAAAACCATAATACCCCCTTATAAGGGTAGTGGCTGAGTCAAAGCAAAAACTTGACTCTTTGTGGGAGGTAAATACAAAGGAGGGGATTCCCAGTCCCTTCTCTCTGCCCCATCTATCCGACTTTAACGATATGCAGGAATATCGGCTCTTGTAAAGATTAGCAACCCACAGAACCCCATTTAAAATTAATTAACCCAATAAATGGTTCTGTTAGGTTAGGTTAGTCACCTTGTAAATATGCATACCGTTAGGGCACTCTGGGGTTACTCTATTTTACAAGATTCGGAATATCGATATTTTGAAGACATTTTCAAGTGCAAAATAAACAAACTAAAAGAAATTGGTTAGGTTAGGTTAAGTTAAGTTACTTACCTTGTAACTATATATACCGCTAGAGCAACCAGGGTTTACTCTGCTTCTCACGATACAGTATATGGAAATTCTGAAGACATTTTCAAGTGCAGAACAAACAGAAAGGAGGAAAAAATGCTGGTATGTCTTTCGGAGTATTTGAGAACCTCATCGGGGGTATCGTCTTAACTTCCTCGTTTGCCATACAAGGAGAGGTTTATTACTCCCTTACCTTATGGGAGTGGGTTCACCTTTCCTCAAATGGCTAAATCTTGTGATGGTATCAGCTCGTTGTTTACGGTTGTTACTCGAGTTATGCCTTGTAAAACTTCTGTATTGCAGCAAGAGATTGTTTGTGTGTTTATAGATAGATATATAGGTTGGCACATAATCTCTTGCTAGTGAGGTAAAAAGAAAAAGCATGCCTTGTACAATTTTGTCATATTCTAACTTTATTCTTCATAGCTTTCCAGATATAGTTTCTTGATTGGCTTGTCCCTGTGGCTTTCAATGTTCAAAGCATTTTTCACCCACATAGTCTTTGATGACACTTCCTTCCACTCAGCCATAGTCTTGCATATACCCTAACTCGTCAACAGGACCACTCCTCCTCTTCCTCACCTTCTGTCTACCAACCGTAAAATCCACCTCTCTTTTCCCTTGCAACCTTGTTTTATTGGATGCTAACACATTCATCCTTCTTTTTCTACCAATCTCCTCCGTTTTACTCTCAGTTACACCATAACTACGCACATTCAGAGGCTCTGTTACCAGGGTTCTGGATGGAAACTTCCAACTAGAGGTTTCCCGTGGGAATCGAAGGAATAATCTTGCCTTCCACTTAGGAATTCGCCTGTATATCTCGATACATCATTTATAATTAGAAATACTATTAGCGAGACTAAGGAAGTGTGTATTAATCAGTATTTGGCCTTTGAATTCTCATAAAATGTATGTATAAAGATGTTCAAGTGGGACAAGTGTGTGTGCGAATTTGTGTGTGTATTTAGTTATTGTATAAATTCTGAAAGAAGACTAGCTCCAATTGAAATAGAAGACAAAGAGTATCTTTGTAAAGATCTACGTCATCTATTCGATTACAATGGTGAGACCCAAAGACCGTATAACGAGAACCATGTACAGATATAGGTTAATTGGGCATAAGGGATTATCTCTTATCATCGAGACAGGCGAGTCTCTGGACCTCAGTGTTATCTCCCAACATATGTCACCCATTCTGCTCTTTAGTTAACTGATAACATGAGATAAGAGACTCGGGGAAGACTGTTATAACGATAGACGAGCGATATGCCCTTTTTAATTTAGTCCATATGATAATAATAATAATAATAATAATAATAATAATAATAATAATAATAATAATAATGATAATAATAATGATAATAATAATGATAATAATAATAATAATAATAATAATAATAATAATAATATCAAAGAATAGCCTCACCGTATTCCCTGCGTGTCGTAAAAGGCGACTAAAAGTGGACGGGGCGGGGGGACTAGGAATCCCCCCCTTGTACCAACCTCCTGTGAGACGTCAAAGAAGAGGGGGAGTAGAGGGGAGAATAACTTCTCCCCAAACTGTTTTACTTTTTTGATGTCGGTTACCCCCCAATTAAAGGGGGAAACAGCCAAGGTATATGTATGTATAACAATAAAATAATAATAATAATAATAATAATAATAATAATAATAATAATAATAATAATAATAATAATAATAATAATAATGATAATAATGATAATAATAATTATAATAATTATAATAATTGTAATAATAATAATAATAATAATAATAATAATAATAATAATAATAATAATAATAATAATAATAATAATAATAATAATAATAGTCATTTTTACTACTATGAAGCTCCATCAATGGGGTGGACAGAGACAGTGTTTGGCTTGGGAATTAAGGCTGGATGCCCTTCCTGTCGCTCCTCTGTAGACTCGATCTCTTATTTGTCAATTCCTTGTCGAGCTTTTGAATCATTCAGCTACAAGCGAGGCTCATGAATCTGTAAAAACCAACCAAGTTTTATGCAATACAAAGAACAGTCGACTAGCAAAGCAAATATCCTAGATACAAAAATCGGATCTAGATCAACCCCAGGGTTGATCTAGGTTTATTCATATTTACTAAGCAAGTCAGTCAACCTAACCTTCAAACCATCCTAGAAAATTTACGGGGTTATTTTAATTTTACATGAGGTTGTGAGGTTGTTCATCTTCACCAGATCCCCGAAAAAGCTAACTTTTAAGCGCTAACTGCCACACTTGGTCATTACAGCGTAATGAGATTCTCACTGTGATGTGATTGGTTTTACGTCACGAACTCCCTTTTCTACGAAGGGCTAGGGCGGTGGCTCTTTGCGAAGGACGTTGGTTATGGCACGTGTAGCCGTTACCCTGATTGATTGTCCTTTCTGACCTCAGATCGTGGTGCTGTTACACTAACTTGTCATTGCAACGTGATGAGTCTCGCTGTGATGTGATCCTTTTTACGTCACGGACTCCCTTTTCTACTATGGGCTATGACGGTGCCATCTTGCTAAGGACTTTGGTTGTGGCAAATGTGACGGTTACCATGAGCGAATGCCCTTTCTAACCTCTGACCGCGCCGGGCTGGAAGCCCACGACCTGACGATTTAGAGTCGCGAGCGTTACCACTCTGCAACTGTTAAAGGATACTGGCAGTTGACACAGATTTCTGCTTTTTTCCAAGATTCTAGTTTTATTTATTTATTTATTTATTTATTTGTTTGTTTGTTTGTTTGCGTGTGTGTTGTTTGTTTGTTTGTTTGTTTGTTTGTTTGTTTAGATACTTATTTATTTATTTTTATTTCCTATATTTTTATTTCTAAATTCGACATCATACGAATGCATAACAGTGAATAAGTAAATTAATTTCTTTTGAAAACGGTATAATTTAATAAACCAAGGGTTTAATAAATATCACACACACACACACACACACACGAGACTTGAAGAAAATAAAGCTAGCGTTGTAGATCTGATAAGAAAGCTTGGAGTAGTATGTGGTCCTGAGGATATTGTAAACATACACCAACTAGGTAAATATTCGAGGGAAGGAAAGCCGAGACCAACAAAAGTAACCTTTGAGAGAGGGGAAACATGTAGGGAAATATTGTTGAGAAAAAAAAGTCTAAAAGACCTTCAAGAATGCAAAGAAGTGTTCATTAGACGATACAGAACACAGGAAGAGATGGGAAAGATCAAAAACTTGTTGCAAGAGGCAAGAAGGTTAAATGATGAAAGAAATGAAGAAGAGAAGAAAAATTTTCGTTACGGAATACTTCCAGACAAAGGGGAGATAAAGAAGATAATGACAGAAGATCAGGGGATGGGGCCTCATTAAGATTGTTATACACAAATGCTGATGGATTAGCCGGTAAGGCAGTAGAATTAAAAGATAGGATTCACAACAGTAAGGCAGATATAGTAGCAATTACAGAGACTAAGTTGAGTGAGGACATAAACAGTGTCACAGTTTTTCCTAAGGGCTTCAGAATACTAAGGGTCGAAAGATCTGAGAGGACTGGTGGAGGGATAGCACTGCTCATAAGTGAGAGGATTCAAGTTGAAGAAATAAACTTGGCTATAGAAAGTGAGTTCAGGGAATTTCTTGTTGCTCGCATAAATACTGGGTCAGAGAGCATTATAATAACTGTTGTATACAACCCACCAAGGAACCAAAATAGGCTTGAAATTTATGAGGAAAGTCATATAGGTACGATTGAAGTCATAAACTCAGTTGTTAACATGGCACGGGAGAAAAAATGTAGGATTTTGATTATGGGAGACTTTAATCATAAAGAGATAGATTGGATAAATCTTGACCCACACAGTGGTGAGGACTCATTTGGGGCAAGATTCCTAGATTGCGTACAAGGGAATTTCCTACACCAACATGTAATGGAACCAACAAGAGCCAGGGGTGGGGATGAGCCATCACTACTTGATCTAGTGTTCACAGATAATGTGTTGGATATTGAAAATATTGAGTATGAACCACCAATTGGAAAGAGTGACCACTGTGTGTTGTTGATGGAGAATATCATTGAAGACATTCTTCCTGAGAGTAGAGGCACTGAGGATATGAGGAGGAACTATCCGAAAGGAGATTACATCAAAATGAATGAGCTTTTTGCAGTTATTGACTGGAGAACCTTATTTTACAACAAATCTGTACAAGAAATGTATGACATCTTTTGTGAGAAATATGGGAAGATAGTAGATTGCTGCATACCTGTCACCAAAGTAGGTGTAATTCATGCCAGAGAGAAATGGTTCGATAATGGGTGTAAAAGAGCTAAGGAGTGGAGAGACAAATGCTGGAAAAGGTATAGGAGGAGAAAAAACATAAATGCCTGGCAAACCTACAAAAGAGCAAGAAATGACTACCTAAGTAAAAGGAGAGAGGCAGAGAGAGATTATGAGAGGGACATCACCAGGAAGGCTAAAGAAAATCCCAAGCTTTTCCACAGCTTTATCAGAGGAAAACTGAAGGTAAAAGAACAGGTTTTAAGGCTAAAGAGAGCGGATGGAAGCATCACTGAGACGGACAAAGAGATCTGCAAAGAATTGAACAAAGAGTTTCAGTCAGTATATACAGTAGAAAATACCCCACCCCCTCAGATTGCAGTGATAGAAGCTCAAGGGCCGGTATTAGAGAACATCAACCTTACAGCCACAGAGGTATGCAAAGCACTGATGGATTTAGATGTTCATAAAGCTACAGGTCCTGATGACATATCCCCTCATGTGCTTAAAAAATGCGCAAACACAATATCAGTGGCACTAAGTATCATATTTAAGGAGTCACTGGAGTCGGGGGAGATTCCAAGATGCTGGAAACAAGCAAATGTGATACCTATCTTCAAAAAGGGAAGGAGGGATACGGCTCTGAACTATAGACCAGTTTCCTTGACCAGCATAGTTTGCAAAGTTATGGAGAAACTACTAAGGAAACATATCTCTCTTCACTTGGAATCCTTCAACTTTTTGTCAGTGAGGCAACATGGCTTCAGAGAAGGAAGATCAACAGTAACAAACTTATTAGAATTTTATGATGAGGTAAGCCAAATCTTACAGGAAAGAGAGGGCTGGGCAGATTGCATATTCCTAGACTTCCAGAAAGCGTTTGACACTGTTCCACATGGGAGACTTATTAGGAAGCTGCAATCAATGGCTAGAATAGGTGGAAATGTCTTGGAATGGATAAAAACTTACTTAGAAGGAAGGGAACAGAGGGTTAGAGTAAGACACTCAGTGTCTGAATGGAGAAGAGTTAGTAGTGGAGTTCCACAGGGTTCAGTTTTAGGGCCACTTTTGTTCCTTGTATATGTAAATGACCTACCAGAGTCTGTAAATTCATTCATGAATATGTTTGCAGATGATGCAAAGATTGTGAAGAAAGTAAAAAACGAGAACAATGGTAGAGAACTTCAGGAGGATCTAAATAATCTGCATGAGTGGTCAGAAAAGTGGCTAATGAAATTCAATACCTCAAAATGTAAGGTAATGAGAATGGGTACAAGTGCAAGAAGGCCCAAGCTTGACTACTCGGTGGCTGGAGTACAACTTCAAGAGACAGAAAATGAGAGAGATCTAGGAGTAAACATACTGGCAGATTTGTCTCCAGAAATACATATAAATGGCGTAGTAAGGGCAGCATATGCATTCTTATCAAATGTAAGGGTAGCCTTCAGGCACATGGACAAGGAAATGTTCAGAAATATTTATGTAACCTATGTGAGGCCAAAACTCGAATATGCAGCCCCTTTTTGGAATCCGCACTTGAAAAAGCACATAGCTAAGCTTGAAAAAGTTCAAAGACATGCCACGAAACTGGTGCTAGAAATACGCAATCTCGGTTATGATGAGAGGCTGAGGGAATTAGACTTGCCATCACTCGAAGCTAGAAGAGTAAGGGGGGATATGGTGACAGTCTTTAAATTCCTTCATGGTTATGATAGAGTGGATAGGGATCGATATTTCGATATGGCTGGCTCTAGAACTAGAGGTCATAGTTTGAAGCTTCGTAAGAAAACTTGTTTGCAGGATGTAAGGAAATACTTTTTCAGTGTAAGAGTAGTTGATAATTGGAATTGGCTAAGCGAGGAGGTAGTTAATGCTATCTCAATCCATAGTTTTAAGGACAGGTACGATAAGTATCACTAAGTCTAAAAATGGAACCGATCAGGAGACGGGAAGATACGAGCTTTGGGCTCTTTCCCGTAAACACAATTAGGTAATCACAATTAGGTAATCACACACACACACACACACACACACACACACACATACACCTACACACACCTACACACACCTACACACACACTTTTTATTGTTTCCTATTTTATGGAAAAATTGTTTCGAACTTATATTTAATTACACATATGAAAGAAATTCACCCACAATTTTTTTTTAATATCTAGAATAATAATTTCAGCACTGAAACACCTTGAAAGACAAATTAATTTTCTAGGGTTCTCTAGAACTGGTAAACTTTATTACTGTATTTGAAGCAAGGTATTTGGTGACCTTCTTTTCAGGGTTATTTATGTCATTTGGGTATATTTTCTGCTTTTCGTGACCACACGCTATGTGACTTACAGTGGTACGTATAATTATTATTCTCGCTTACATTCCATTTTTTTTTTACTTAAGTATAACTTTTATGGATTGCAGTTACAACGATAATTTAGTCCAAAGGCTCAGTAACTTAGTCTGCATTTTTACTTGGGTGTCGGTACATCTGACAAGTCACAACACTTCCCGTCTCTATTCCTCTTTACATTTTGTTTTGTTGTTTTTTTTTTTCATCCCAGGCCGATGAAGGCAGATATTTTTTTTTTTTTGCCCATTCTGGTGTGTCATAAAAAATATATTTCACAGTATTATCAATACATAACGATAAGAAAGTAGTGTTCTTATAATCCCTTCACATCTGACAAGTCACAACACTACCCAGCTCTATATCTCTTTTTTTTTTTTTTTTTTTTGCTCGACACGGTGTCACACCATAAAAAAATTAAACAGGTATTGAAACGTTTTACCATTAAAATAATTTGTTTCATTAGCGAACTATTTCAAAATAAAGACTTGAAATTCTCCTTGTGATAGCCGCTACACTGTCCACCTAAGGGCCGCAGTCACTCAGCGGTAGTATGCACAAGTCGAGAAGCGACTACCGCGGGTTCAGTCCCACCTAGGGGCGTCAGAAAGGCCATCCCACATTGGTTCTCCAGCTTTGATACATTTGTGTCCACCCCCATTCGAACGGGAACTTAGTGATACATAAAACGGTGCATTACCACACTGTCCAGCTCAATAGCTGAAGCTGTTGTTATTTTCTTTATGTGTGGCTTCAAGTAGAGTTCAAGTTCCCTTCCCCTTATAGCCTCAATATTTGTGTCCACCCCATTTAGAGGTGGGACTAATACTGACACTTAAAACGGTGCATCACCACAGTGGCCAGCTTAATAGCTGGTCCGTGGTGGGGGTCTTCATGTGGGGCTTCAAGTAGCCTTCAATATTATTCCGTAACAGGAAATCAAGACTTGACCTCTTGTTATTTGGAGTTTCGGGGTATCACATGCATCTGCTAAATTGTATATCAACTCATTTTGAGGTGTGAAGAAATGAAGAAAATTGGGAGGAAGATAGAGATATATGAGAACTGACTTGGAAACAATATAAGAAGTTATTATCCTGTTGAGTATTTTGTATGTGTGCTTGCGCACCCGTGTGTGTCTTCGTACGTGTATGTGTGTCTGCCTGTGCAAACTCTTTTCTGAAAGTCATATACATAGACCACACACGTATGAATACTCTTATTTGCTTTACAAGCTCTTAATAATTTGATGAACTCTAATATACCTGCGCATTTAAATTCGACCCCCAAATAGTCAGTTCCTTGTTTTCTACTCCAGCACCAAAGTTACCTTTTACGTAATTTGATCACAGTTACATCATTATTAGAGTATTCGATATGATGTTGCATTGATTACCAGTTATTTTCACATGAAAGAAACGGTTTTAGGTCAAATATGAGGTAATTTATGAGAAGGATATTGCAGTCTGTCAAGGAATCTTCCCTTATCTCATGGTGTGCTTGATCAAATATTTCCGCTTTTCTAGTCAGGAGTCACCACAGCGGATCAATCGCTCCAATATTCCTTTAGTCCCTGTGTTCTTCTCCGTCATACCACACTCTTCATATCCTCCCTCACCACATATATAAACCACCTCTTTCACCTACCTCTCCTCTTCCTCCTTGGCACCTCCATCCTCAACATGCTTCTCAGTGGTCGCCACAGAGGATCAATCGTCTCCATGTCGCCTTTTTCCTCGCCTTCAACTCCATCACACTACACACCTCATGTCCTCTCTCACCACATCCATACACCTCCTCTTTGACTGACCTTTTCCCTTCCTACCTGGCACTTCCATCCTTAATATCCTTCTCCCAACATACCCCTTATCCTTTCTAAACATATGCCCAAACCATCTCAGTCTTGTCTCTCTCACCATGTTCAAAAGTCGTCATTCCTGAGATGCCCCTCTAATATACTCATTCTTTATCTTGTCTATCCTGGTCTCCCCCCCCCCCAGAAAACCCCGGCATCTTCAGCTATGTCACCTCCAGCTGATAATGAGAAGTTATAAATGTTGTGAAAATTTGTCTCACACGTATCAGGAATCCGTAAATGTCATAATGTATAATATGTAGATATTTTCCCGTTCATTTGTTATATATTGACTTTGTAATTGTATGTGATGTATTAGCTTAATTTACAAGCAAGCCCTTTGTTGGTATAACAAACCATTAGTAAACGTAGTCAGGGTTTACCATTTTATCATTCTGTATTACTATTAATCCCCGTAGTCGCCCTGGCTCAAGCGGTAGCGTCCGCGACTCTGAGGCGTCAGGTCGAGGGTTCGCGCCCCGTCACGGTCTGAGGTTAGCAAGGGCATGCACTCAGGGTAACGATTACATCTGCCAAAACAAGTCCTTCGCAAGAAGGCAACCGTCCTAGCCCTTAGTAGAAAAGGGAGTCTGTGACGTAAAACCGGAACAACAACAACAACAACAAGTAGTACTATTACTCCCCAGTTTGAGGGTGGGCATGGAGAGAATTGTAGATGTGGAATTAAGGCTGATGGCCCCCTCTAACCCTTCCTAACTCCCTGCAGCTGGCTCGATAGTGGATCTATCACCTCCCAAATCGTACATTCAAACCGCTACACTACATAGACAGAATGCTCGCTCTTATATCCATTTTGAGCAGTGATTCTCAACCACAGCCAAAAGGGCTGCAATAAAACGGCGGCGCCAAATAGTACCCGACCCAATGGCTGTGATTGCCAGTGATGAAAGCCTTGGAGCTGCCATGTGTATTAATCAGATACTTTCCAACTTCAGCTAAAGAAATTGAAAATTGCTAGCAAATGCACCCTAAGATTCCAATCGCTCTCACATTGGTGTCTCGAGTCTAAGAAAGGTTGAGAAACCCCTGATCTAGAGTATTCAATGAGCCATCCATCTGGAGTCTGCATTAAGTATTGGAATTATCTTTACTCATCCCATCTATCAGCATCATTGTATCTTCATATTTGCAACTGGATATCACGAAGGCTGCACATGTTGATTCAACGTTGCAAAGACAACCTCATCAAGACCTAACACGTGATTAATACTGGAGACTTGAACGTTTAAGACTTAACTAACGATGCTTTTAATTCCCTTTTGTTTGTGTGTGTGTGTGTGCGTGTGTGTGTGTGTGTGTGTGTGTGTGTGTGTGTGTGTGTGTGTGTGTGTGTGTGTGTATGTGTGTGTGTGTTATTGGTATCATCTATAGAGGCCATTCAAAGCTCCTGAAAGACCACATGTTTTTATATTTAATTTCAATTTCAAAAGAGTTTTTCTAATTTTACATCTGAAAGAGCTGGCAATGAGAGAGAGAGAGAGAGAGAGAGAGAGAGAGAGAGAGAGAGAGAGAGAGAGAGAGAGATAAGCCGAATTTAGAGGTATGGTTAAATAAATATATTTGACTATGGAATATTTAGCTTTATAAAGATCGTCAGAACTTGGGTAAGAATGAATATTACTTGGTTTATGACTGTAATATTTAAAGCTTTGTCTTTTTTCCCAATTTCATCCCACAGGTAGTCCCCATTCTAATGGGGGTAGATACAAACATGTCTGAACTGGGGGGATGAAAGCCTAATGCCCTTCCTAACTTTCCGCAGTGGGATCGAACATGGGTGTGTCGTATATCGAGTCGAGTGTTTTAACCAGTGAGAAACCGAGGACCCAAAAATGATGATGCACCGTTTTGTGTCAAAATTAGTCTCCATTCTAATGAAGGTGGACGCAGACATGTTAGAGCAGGGGATTGAGACTGGATACCCATCCTATCGCCCCGCTGTGGGATCGAACCCGCGATACTTGTTTCCTTGACTTGCGCCCTCTACCACTGAACTACCGCGGTTCCCTATTCCACCCTACATAGATATTATGAATACCAGAATCTCATGAATGAGTACCGTCAATTCTTTTATCAATCCCCCATTATGGGGGTGGCAATGGACAGGCTTGGAGTTGGGGAATTAAGGCATTATACACTCGACGTTGTTTGTTAGTTAACCTACTCTAGACCATTACTTCTCCTCCAGCCCTGTCAGTTGCCAATGTAGGTCAATTCTTAATGATAAGGGAGTGCCATTTAGTGCCATTTCAAAGGAGTGACATGACCTGGATTAGCTAAAGTCGAGTCTTGTCAGATCTTTTTTAACTTCATTTGAGGTGTTTGAACGATACAGTATATTATCACTTTTTTATCCCTGTCCTCGTTTATACAACTGATAAAAAAAAATGTATTCATGTTTAGAATATGTTTAAAACCTTGGAGTTTCTTAATACATATACAGCATTCATATATAACGGCTGCAGTACCCCTTAGAAGGTAGGTGGCCGAGTCAAAGCACACATTCACCAAAAGGTAATATATCTTGATCACTTCTCTTTGTTTCTTGGGGGGGGATAAAGGGATCTCACCATTCAAATACCACCACCGTGCTTGGGTCAAACTACATGGTAAGCGGGCAAGGATCTTCTATTGTTAAGCTATTTTCCTCATCTTCAGTCATTTTCCTTTTCCCCTAAGGAGGGGGTGCATGTATACCTCCGCTTGTTCCCCTGCGTGCCGTTAAAGTCGAATAAATGTGTAGGAGCAAGGAGACTGGGAATCCCCTTCTTTGTAGTAGCTTCCCATATAAAGTCAAGTGTTTGCTTGACTCAGCCACCTCTCTTTTAAAATTAGATTATGGCTCTTGTATAAAGATATAACACATCTTTTTTCCAGGATCCATTAATTTTTCAGAATTTGAAAAACTGGAATGAGATTTGTGCAACTCAAAAAAAAAAATGTTTTCCTGCTCAGAACCACCATAATGCGGATGTTTTGTGAAGAATTTGAATAATAGAATGAGATCCTGTTACAAATGATCTCTCATTGGCGCCAGCATTACTTTTTATTTATTTATTTTTTATTTAGATCTAAAACATTACATGGGGAGATGTGCCCATAGGCACCCACAGATCTGCTGGAAAGGTCATTATTACATTCTCGCTCATAGGAATTCCGGCATTAACTGTGTTGTAGGGTCACCGTATCTCTTAAAAAAAATATTCTGGGTTTTTTTTCTGCTGCAGGTTATGTCGCACATGGGTAGGGGGCTTAAAATGTGCAAGGCATGCATGTGGGTTTTAAAGTGAGCAAGACACACATATGGGGGCTTAGTGTGCAAGGCACACATGTGGGAGGCTTAACGTGTGCAAGGCACATATGTGGGAGGCTTAATATGTGCACGGCAAACGTAAATAAAAATGTACTTTTTCTTGCAGCCTTCTGTCCATCCACTTTGTGAAATTCTATGAAGGCTTAGAACAGCCATAAACTTATGTAATCACCTAATTGTGCTTGCGGGAAAGAGCCCCAAGCTCGTAACTTCCCGTTTCCTGGTCGGTTCCATTTTGTACTTAGTGATACTTATCATACTTGCCCTTAAAATTATGGATTGAGTTAGCATTAACTACCTCCTCGCTCAGCGAATTCCTATTATTGATTACTCTTTCACTAAAAAAGTACTTCCTTGCATCCTGCAAAGATAGTTTTCTTACGATGCTTCAAACTATGACCTCTAGTTCTAGTGCCAGCCATATAAAAATATCGATCCCTATCCACTCTGTCATAACCATGAAGGAATTTAAAAACCATCACCATATCCCCCCTAATTCTTCTAGCTTCGAGTGAAGGTAAGTATAATTCCCTCATCCTCTCCTCATAACTGAGATTGTGTATGTGTGTGTTCGTGCGTGCGTGTGCGTGTGTGTATGTGTGTGTTGCCACTCTCAGAGTGGCACGCATGTCACACGTGGCACATGGGATGTGTTACGCTACTTCTGTGTGAAAGATTTCATATATTTCCGGATGTTCGTTTTCAACTGGTGCGCCATGCGACTTGCCACGTGCGACGTGCCACTTTGATGTGAAAGCGGCCTAAGTAAGCGTTCAATTGCATAAACTCGCATAAATTGAATGATGTCTAACGAGGCTGGCTAAAGATTACCAAGATGAAGAAACGCTTTCTGCCGCACCATTGCGCCTCAATACACGCAAATTGTACCCAAATAAAATTTGTACCTTGAAAAGAGATTATGAAATTAAAACCCTCAAAAAAAAAAAAAAAGTTTCTATGAAATTATTTGCGCTGCATAAAATGGATTCTTGTCAAAATTTGCTTTTGAAAAGTGAATATTTATTGCTTTATTTTCTCTCTCTCTCTCTCTCTCTCTCTCTCTCTCTCTCTCTCTCTCTCTCTCTCTCTCTCTCTCTCTCTCTCTCTCTCTCTCTCTCTCTCTCTCTCTCTCTCTCTCTCTCTCTCTCTCTCTCTCTCTTTCTTCTTCTTCTATCTATCTATCTATCTATCTATCTATCTATCTATCTATCTATCTATCTATCTATCTATCTATCTCTCTCTCTCTCTCTTTTCTTCTTCTTCTATCTATCTATCTATCTATCTATCTATCTATCTATCTGTCTTTCTTGCTATCTATCTATCTATCTCTCTCTCAGTCTATTTATATACAAAAGCCATATTCCCCATAATAAGGGGGTGGCTGAGTCAAAGCAAAAACTAGACTCTCTGTGGAGGAATAGACAGAGAAGGGTATTCCCAGTCCCCTCGCTCCGCCCCATTTAGTTGACTTTTACGACACGCAGGAGAATACGAAGATATACTTGCCCCTTGCTATATATGCGTGGGTGTGCGTGTTCCTCTTTATATACATACATATGTACACATAGACGTATGTGTACACATGAGAACATGTAAGCGACTTAAGTGTGTGCGTGTTTGAACTAGTCACTGCGTAACTCTTAAAATGTACCAAGTCATGGCACAATGATTACTAATGATTCCGTTCACTATTGTCTCTTGACATGAGTAAACAAAGAAGGCAAATAAGAGGAAAGTGAAATAAATGCATATTTTTTCACCAGTAATTTTGTTGCATCATCAGTTGAATTCTACAGATGTAATTTGCAGAAATATCTACTCACAATTTTTTTTTACGTCACGTACTCCCTTTTCTGCTAATGGCTAGGATGGTGCCTTCTTGCGAAGGACATGGGTTTTGACAGGTGTGATCGTTACCCTGAACCCACCCCGGTGCTTTAGGGAGAGTATTTAGCCTCAGTTCCCCATCTCTAACCTGTCTGTATCCCTACCCATTTGAACAGTGACACAAAAAAACGCCTAAAAATTAAAAAAATAAATAAAAAATTCTACTCTCGTCTCTGTTCTTTGACCCATTTTTTCACCTTCACCCCTGTTTAAACTTGGGATATGACAAACCCGTCTTCGAGCCCACCCCGGTGCTTTAGGGATGGTATTCAGCATTATTTCCCCAGCTCCAACCTGTCTGTATCCACTCCCATTCGAATAAGGTTTAATAGTGAAAAAAGAAAAATGCAATTATCAAAATTCTTATTTTTTTACTCTCGAGACACTCGGTTCTTTGACCCCCGTCTTTCAGCCACATGTCTATCTAAATCGGGAGATTTCATGTGGATTTTCGATAACTAGACAACTGCACTCGCTGGAAGAACAGTCACGAAAAGGCATCAGTGACCTGGAAGGTTTGACTCGTGCTTTTGGATTTGCGAATGACTGCCCACTCTCCAGTTTTCGTAATGGCGTCCCTCAAGTTGAACTTTTGCAGACCACTCTCCAGTTTTCGTAATGACTGACGTCCCTCAAGTTGAACTCTTGCAGACCACTCTCCAGTTTTCGTAATGGCCACATTTGAGTTGAGTTCTGGTCTCCGTAATTGGCTCTCTTGCCTAATTCTAATCTTTAAAAAGATGTAAAATGTGTGCTAGTTTTTACCGATGAAACGTAACCATTGTAAGATAAATGTACGTAAATTGAGATGTACAGTATATTCCAGTTTTTGAAATGACAACCCTTAAGTTGAGCTCTTGTTCTACGTCAATGGCTCTCTTGCCTAACACTTGTAATTTTACTTCTGTTTCCTGTATTTTTAATCAAAAGGGTTATGTACTTATACTTCAGTACTGTTGGATTTTGTAGCTCTGTAACTTTGCCGTTGTTTTGATAGGGAAACGCCTTGTTTATCTTGGAAGTACCACTTTTCTCTGGAAAAAGGAAAAAAATAGATAAATAAATAAATATCGGATAGGGCCATTGTCTTGGCATATTGTATAGAAGTTTAAGAACCAGGATGCTCTAAGGTTACTCTCATTTACAAGGGCAGTCACTTAACTTAACCAAACCTAACCTAACAATTCACTGAGGTTATTAAACTTTATATTGAGTTTTTGGAGTTGTTCGTCTTTACAAGATCCAAAGTTTGCTGGGGTTATCATGTTACACATATGTACTTATATATGTATGTATGTATGTATGTATGTATGTATGTATGTATGTATGTATGTATGTATGTATGTATGTATGTATGTATGCATGTATGTATGTATGTATGTCTTGTCTAACACGCGATCTCAAAACAACATTGACAAGGTGACGAAAGAGAATTGGAAAAAATTGAAAACAGACAGACAGAGACGGGTACAAGGACTTTGTTGCGGAAACATCGTTAGACGGGAAATATCAGACAGACGCCTACTGCTATCGGTCTGACAGCTCAATACGAAGTCACGTACAATGTCTTTTGTACAGCAGGAAGAGTGTTCCGTCTGTTTGCTTTCTATTTCCAGGTTTGTGCTGGTGAAAGCTTTCGAGAGGTTTGTTTTTCTTCGTCAATATTTTTTTTTATTCTTCTGTATTTTCCATGCATAGGTGAATAATGATGATGATAATAATAATGATAATAATAATAATTATTATTATTATTATTATTATTATTATTATTATTATTATTATTATTATTATTATTATTATTATAAATTATTATTATTATTATTATTATTATAATAATAATTATAATAATAATTATAATAATAATAATAGTAATAATAATAATAATAATAATAATAATAATAATAATAATAATAATAATAATAATAATAATAATAATAACGTTAATGATAACAATAATAATAATAATAATAATAATAATAATAATAATAATAATAATAATAATAATAATAATAATAATAATAATAATCATCATCATAATAATAATAATGCTGATGATGATGATGATGATTATAATAATAGATTATTATTATTATTATTATTATTATTATTATTATTATTATTATTATTATTATTATTATTTTTATTATTATTATTATTATTATTATTATTATTATTATTATTATTATTATTATTATTATTATTATTATTATTATTAGTTGTTTTCGGTGGGTAATGAAAATAAATTTTTGGTGTGATATTATTGCCTCCTGATCAACAAAATAGTTTGTTCTAAGTAATTAAACCCTCGTTAAATCTCCCTGGCACTGTGGCGAGAAAATGAACCATTAATAGTGCCATCTGACTGGTGCCAAGGCAAGAAGAAAAAAAGAAAATCCTTACCCAAGAAGAAGGAGAAGGAGGAGGAGGAGGAGGAGAAGGAGGAGGAGGAGGAGGAAAAAATCCTCCCTCCATTCACGTGTTCCTATTGAGTACAGTACGCGTGGGTCCTATGACGTAATACCATCCTG
>JAXCGZ010013730.1:0-2500 GCA_037179515.1 Halocaridina rubra
CACGAATTAAACACGACCAAGGCGCAAGTGAGAAGGAAAGCTGCAATAATGATATTGAAAATAAAATAATAGCCAGAGAAAGACATTAGAAATGAATAGGACTTGAGTGAGAAGGAATGAGATAATGACGATAAAGAAAATAAACTGATAATAACCCGAGAAAGACATTAGAATTGAAAAGATATTAGTGAGAATGGAAGACTGTGACTAATGAATATGTGAGAAATGCAAAGACAAAGCCATTGGAAATGAAAAAAGGCATCAGTGAGAGGGAAAGAGATAGTAGTTGTGGGCGGGCGTAAAGGTGGGGGAGGGGGTCACGAAGTGGGTGTACGGATTTGAACACGGTGACCTCGATAAATAAGTTTCGGGGAAGGGTGTGAAACTGGAGGGAGGTGGGGAGTAGGTGGTCCTTGTAGGTGACTCGGTATTAAGGTGGTCCTTAGGTGATGAGTCTGTGTTGAGGTGGTTCTTAGGGGAAGGTAGGGTGTAGGGTGATCCTTAGAGGCACATGGGTGAAGTGGGGTGGTGGTTATAAGGGGTGAGTGGGTGGTTTAGTGGTATTGTTGTTTTAATATTAATGGGTGGGTGGGTGAGGTGGTGGTTCTGATGTAGGTGGGTGGGTAGGTGATATGGTGGTTTTGATATAGGTGGATGAGTGTGATGTGATGGTTCTGATATAAGTGGGTGGGTGGGTGAGGTGGTGGTTCTGATATAGGTGGGTGGGCGGGTGAGGTGGTGGTTCTGATATAGGTGGATGGGTTGGTGATCTGTTGGTTCTGATATAGGTGTGGGTGGGTGATGTGGTGGTTCTTGTATGGGTGGGCGAGTGATGTGATAGTACTGATTTAGATGGATAGGTGAGTAATGTGTTGGTTCTGATATAGGTGGGTGGGTAGGTGATCTGATGGTTCTGATATAGATGGATGGGTGGGTGATGTGGTGATTCTTGTATAGGTGGATGGGTGATGTGGTGGTTTTTGTGTAGGTGGATGAGTGAGTGATATGGTGGTTTTTATATAGGTGGGTGGATGGAAGATGTGATGGTTCCGATATAAGTGGATGAGTGGGTGATGTAGTGGTTCCGATATAGGTGGGTGGATGGGTAATCTTTTGGTTCTGATATAGGTGGAAGGGTGAGTGATGTGGTGACTCTGACATAGGTGGGTGGATGTGGTGTACTTATATAGGTGGGTGGGTGATTGATGTGGTGATTCTGATTTAGGTGGGTGGGTGGGTATTGTGGTTGTTCTTATATAGGTGTGAGTGTTAAGGTGATTCTTAGAGGAAGGTAATTAATTAATGTGATCTTCAGGCACGGATGGGTAGGTGACATAGGTAGATAAGATTGGTAGGTGGTTCAAGCCTCATGTTAATGGGTGGGAAGATGCTCCTGATGGGTAGTTGTGGTGGTGAGGGTGGTTTTTAGGAGTAGGTGTGTAGGGTTGAAAGATGGTATTTAGGGTTTGGTGGGAGGGAAGGAAAGGTTGTACTTAGGGGTTGGTGGGAGAAATGGAAAGGTGGTATTTAGGGGTTGGTGGGAGGGATGGAAAGGTTGTATTTAGGGGTTGGTGGGATGGATGGAAAGGTTGTATTTAGGGGTTGGTGGGAGGGATGGAAAGGTGGTCTTTAGGGTTTGGTGGGAGGGATGGAAAGGTTGTATTTAGGGGTTGGTGGGAGGGATGGAAAGGTTCTATTTAGGGGTTGGTGGGAGGAATGGAAAGGTGGTCTTTAGGGTTTGGTGGGAGGGATGGAAAGGTAGGTGTTTAGCATTATAACCTTTAATAGATAGAGTGGAAAGGTGGTTCTCAGAGATAAGAATGTGAGTGGTTTGGTGGTCTTGATGGAGGTAGGTGGGGTATAAAGGTGGTCCTGAGAGGTGGGTTGGCAGGAAGGTGGTTTTGATAAAGTGGGAATTTGCTCCTTTTGAGTGGATGGCTGGGTGGAAATGTGGTCCCGAGGAGTGAGTGGATGAATGGGTGAGTGGAAATGTGGTCCTGAGGAGTGAGTGGGTGGAAAGGTGGTTCTCAGGGTTAGATGCTTGGGTGGTAGGGTATGATGGTGCTGATGCAGGTAGGTGAAGGTGGTTGGATAGGTGATCCTCATGGTTGGATTATTTGATGGGAAGGTGATCCTTACAGGATAATGGGTAGGAAGGTGTAAGATGGTCCTGATAGGTAAGTGGCTGGATGGGAAAGTGGTCTCGAGGGTTAGGTGGCTTGTGAAGGTGGTGTTGATGAATAGGTAAGTTACTTGGATGGGAAGACGATCTTGGGGTTATAGGTGAGGTAGGGAGGTTTTCATTAGGGGAAGGTAGATGGTAAGGTGGTCCTACCTGGAGTTTGCGTGGGATTCTGGTCCTAAAATAGGGAGGTGGGGTGGGGAAGTGGATACGTGGGCGAGGGCAAGGTGGGTTCTGAAACAGGTGGATCAGGATAAGGTGCCCGGAGGGGGAGGGTATTTTGTTGTGTGGGCGAATGAACGGGTCAAGTACAGGTGT